>JAOXJP010067586.1:0-15429 GCA_025762735.1 Platanus orientalis
AGTTGATCACTGGTAAAACTGGTAAAAGTGTGTGAAATTTGAATAGTCCCACATGGACTAGCTCAGAAATTTATGTGCGTTCATATATACACTAATGGTAAACATAAGTTTGGGCCCCAAGGGGCACTGCTGTTTTGTAGATGGGGGAGGACCTACCTAACTTGAGCCGGACCTATATTTAACAGACGCACGCTAAACCGAACTGGGCCGAGTTGGGTTGAGTCAATAAGAAATTATTTAGAATTTTCTTTTTGCATTCTCCCAAAATTGGTTAGGGACATGTTCTTTTGAAAAGGTTTATCAGTTTTTTTTTCCATTGTCGGGGTGTGATAGGTTGTACAAATATGCCATTTGGAAACACCTATTACGAATAGACACGTGGCTATTAAGAGACACCTCTTGACACATGTCCATTCCGTACGGTTGTGTAAGTGGCTATTAGATTGTAGCTGTTGGTCACTGTACGGAATCAAAGGTTGTGTCCCTACACCTGTTCTGAACAGACACCAAAAACTCTATAAATATTAGGTCTCTCATGCATTTCATAGATTGAAAAACGTATTTTTTGGTTTCGAGTTTAGTTTCATAATGCACCAGTGTGTGAGAGAAAGTACTATACGGTTTTGGTTCGCCAGACACACAAATCGCAATGCTACCTCTGTGTGTGCAGATCATTGTATCCTAGGAGATAGATGTTCGACTAATCGTTAGCACCAGTGCGAGGGACAAATCTGTCTTAAGGACATAGTGTCTAACACTAGCTTGATCTACATCATCCGAATCAAGTGAAGTTACATCATCCGAATCAAGTAAGTGTTTCATTTATTCTATTTAAGTAATTTTTGTTCTTTATAGTAGAGTGCACATGTATGTAGAATACTGAAATAACAATACCGCATCTAACAAGACAGAATATAAGTTAACAATCTTAAGACAGATTCGTGTTATTTCTTTATTCTTTATGCATTCTTTTCTTCTTTCCTCCTTTTTCTAAGTTAAGCTTCTGTTTATATTTATATAACAGAAATGACAACCAATAATGCTAGTACAGTTGTACCCTCCCCTATGGTGCTAGTCCATGGAAAAAAGCCCAAGAAATTCAACGGGATTGACTTTAAAAGGTAGCATGATTGTGTTTGAGCTAAAATAAAAGTGGGACCCAAATGTTATTTAAGGTGGGTCCATATGAGTTTATGTTCACCTCAATGAGGAGAATAACTCCATATGATTGGATGCTCAAAACTGTCAATGAGTGAATGAAAAATTGTCTTCAAAAGTGCCTAGTTGATCACTGGTAAAACTAGTAAAAGTGTGAAATTTGAATAGTCCCACATGGACTAGCTCAAAAATTTATGTGTGTTCAAATACACTAATGGTGAACATGAGTTTGGGCCCCAGGGGCACCACTATTTTGTGGATGGGGGAGGACCCAGCCAACATTGGTTGGGCCTATATTTAACACACACACGCACAGGCCGAACCTAATCGGGCTGGGTCGGGTTGGGTTGGGTCAATAAGAAAAATAAATAAATATCATTTTTATTTATAATTTTCTTTTTGTATTCTCCCAAAATCGGTTACACCTGCTAGGGACATGTCCCTTTGAACAAGTTTTACAGTTTTGCTCTTGTAGGGGTGTGACTATTCGAATAGATTTTACAAGTATGCCCTTGAAAATTGTTGAGCCAAATAGACACACATGTGGCTATTGAATCACACCTATTGACACATGTCTATTTTGTACGGACATGTAGGTGTCTCTTAAATCATTCCCTTTCACACATGTCCGTTCCGTACGGATGTGTAGGTAGCTATTAGATTGCAACTATTGGTCATTGGTGACTGTACAAAATCAAAGGTTGTGTCCCTACACCTGTTCCGAACAGACACCAAAAATTCTATAAATACGAGGTCCCTCATACATTTCATCATTTAATTTTCAGTTAAGGCATTAGTGTCTCATAGTGCATCCATGTCAGTGTTAGTGTGAGACAGAAGTACAACACGAGTTGGTTCACCAAACACACAGATTGTAGTACTACTTATGTGTGTTGAAGATCATTGTTTCCTGGGAGATAAACACCTGACTTGATTGTTAGCACCAGTGCAAGGGACGAATCTGTCTTAAGGACATAGTGTCTAACACTAGCCTTGATCTACTTAAGTGAAGTTTCATCATCTGGATCAAGTAAGTATTTCATTTATTTTATTTTAGTAAATTTTGTAGTTTATAGTGTAGTGCACATGTATGTAGAATACTAAAATAACAATACCGCAATTAACATTTTTTTCTAGAGTATGATCCTTAATGACCAGCTCCAAAATGTTAATACATAAAATCATGATATTTTGTGATTTTCAATTTATTGTTATGATATCATATAACATTCTAACCAACACATTCTATCGGTTGAGCCATCATCCATGTAGCCTTGACATATTAATTCATTATTTGTTATTCCCATGTGCAAAATAATCAGCTGTAGCAATTTTTTCTGTAGCATAAACAAAAAGATCACCAAAAGACAAACCCTACGGTACAAGACAAAACAATCCATGTGTTAGAAAATACCTACGCTTTTTGTTCATGCTACAGAAAAATTTGCTACAGCTGATCATTCATTCCATGTCTCCCTTTTATTTATTCACGCAGTTGGTAAGTCTGCAAAATTCCACCCACATATTATTTCATAAGTTAATGTAGTGGTATTAGTGGTAGTATCCGCAAATCATGTCTATCATGAAAACAATTTGATACACAGAAAATTTAAAATATGCATTTAAATACTTAGAAAGCAAAAAAGTAAATCCTATATTTAGTAAAATCAATTCGTATCCTCTCTTTGCATATAACTCCTATACATTTAGTATATATAAAAAAAAAAAAGTAGAGGCTATGGAAGATACTTTAGATGATGTTAGGAAAGCGTCTGACCAAGAGCTGAATAAAAAAAAGTTAAAAAAGATAATTTTCAACACTAACACCCCTGAAATTAGCCGCATGATTGTAGGAGCACTAGAAATGAATGGGGTCTGCATCAAAGTATCTAGGGCTTCCATCAAATATAGGAAAAAATATAACTTTGTTATTTCATTACATGGACAAGAGGGTCTCAAACAAAATCCAAGGCTGAAAAGAGAAAACCCTCTCTTAAATTAGAAAGCAAGTATTACTTAACTTTATTGTTTTGATTATCCCAACCTATGCAATGTCCTGTTTTTTTATTACGAAAAATATATATATATATATATAAATATAAATGTAAAGATCATTAGATAGAAAAGGAAAATTATTGGATAAAAAGAGACGAATTACAGAAAATAAAACAAAAAGGGGATTAGGTTCTTCCAAACTTGACACTTTTAACTTAGCTTTATTAGCCAAACAAACATAGAGAATTATCTCTAATTCTGAGGCCTTATGGGTTTTGTTTGAAGTTTTATAATCCATTTATTTCCAAAGCATGGACATTAGAAGTGCAAAAAATAACTCTAGAAATTCTTGTGTTTGGAAAAGTATCATTAAAGGAAGGGATAGCCTCCTTAAAGTCTTCGATGAGAGATAGATAATTGAGAATTCATTAACCTATAAAATGACCCATGGGTCCCATCACTCCAAGAATTTAAAATAATAACCCCAAACTATACAGTGGAAACAATGACATATCTACAGAAAATCCCAAACCCCTATAGCGAACCCAACTCAATGATATGGGACCAAATTGAAAATGAAAACGTTTATATAAAATTGGCATACAAGCTCTTAACCTCCTCTTCTAATTTGAATCTAGCAAGAAACTAACCCATATTCAGTTGAACAAGACATGAGGCCTAAAGTTCCCAACAAGAATAGAGCTCTTCAACTAGAGAGCATGCAAAGAAGCCTTATCTTCAAGACAGAATATGGAAAAGATGAAAGTTAACATTAATACAATCAGCCCCATGTGTGATATTTGCTATGAATCGAATTCGCATTGTCCAGTAAGCTGTTAAATAGCATCTAAAATATGGTTTCCTTTTCCATTCTCTCTCAACAGAACCAGATCAAAGTGCATTCTTTGCAGAATAGTTTAATAAGTAAAAAAAAAAAAAAAAAAGGGAGAAAAGTGAGACTGTTTTTCGATTCATTGTTCATATACATAAAACATCCTTAATTCCTTTTTATTTTTTATTTTTAAATGAGAATACTAATGGGTGATGTTGGCCAAAAGATTATTCCAAGAAGCACAGAGCATAGAAGAACCTCAGAAAACAGCAACACAGCTCCGGTCATTAACCTGAGTCTAGAGGTGCAATGGAAACCACCGGAAAAAGGATTTGGGAAAATTAATTTTGATGGAGTGGCTTCTCCTCATATCCAAAAGGGTGGGAATAGCGTCTATCTCAAAACTAAGAAATGCAGTTCGGTTATTGTTAGAGATGAGTATAAACCTTTTGTGTCGATCCGAGTTTCTGAATGTCTAGCAACACTTTTGGGTCTTATGCTGTCAAAGATTTTTTTTTTATTTTTCTTTTTTTATTCGAGAGAGAGAAAGCAATTAAAGAATTTATTCAACAAAACAAGAAGAGGGAGCTACAAGGGATTCGCTAGGTCGGTGAATACAAGAGAAAAAAGAAAGAAAAAATAACCACAAAAAAGTAGAAAAACAAACAAGACTCTCTTATTCCAAAAATATGCTAATTCAACTCATCAAACTTTGCAGGCATGGAAACCCAATCTAAAACTAACCCATAGATTCTCGTCTAAATTCTATCTTTCGGAGAATACTTATCCTCAAAAGTTCGTTCATTCCTGTCTTTCCATGTTCTCCAACAGATAAACCCGGGCAAATAGCGCCAAATAACTCTAGGGATACCCTCTAATTCACTTGTCCCTCACTCGAAGATAAGATCCCTAAATCTGTAAGAGAAGGTCCGTGGAACGTTGAGATGGGAAAGGAAAAAAATCCCCAAGTTTTACATAACATTGAACAATGTAAAGAAGTGGTCAACATATTCCACCTCCCTCTTGCACATCATACATCTATTACCAAAGTTCCAGCCTCTGCTCTTGGGAATACTTTAAGATACAAATCTTATCCATATAAGAGGTACATAGAAAATAAATAGATAAACAAATAAAAATCTTCTAAGGAATTCCAGAAATTCTAATGCTTTGTAATGAAAAAGATTGAGCATATTGTTTCGCAGACCCCTATAGAAAGAATTAACAGTGAAATTTTCTTTTCTACTGATGGTCCACTCCCAACCGTCCCTTTTCTCCGGCTTCAAACTAAACTCCCTACTGTGATTCATCAATTAATAGAGAATTTTCCTTTTCTATTGACGGTCCACTCCCAACCATCCCTTTCCTATTCAGACTAAACTCCCTAATGTAATTCATCAACCTCTAATCATTTACATTTCTTCTCAGAATAAGAGCTCATACCCCTCCCCCATTACTATCGTAATTGCTAAAATGGATCCTTTCTAAATGATCTCCAAAAGATAAATGTTTCTAAAATTCACCTAGAGGGAGTTAATTCCACACCAAGGATCCTCCCAAAATCTGATCTAATCCCCCGATACTTGCACACCAAATTCTACTCTACAATATTACATTTAATGGAATCAACCACATCATTCCTAAAACATGCTTCTATCAATGGACCTCAAGATCATAAATAGAGATAGGAAGTAATTAGAGATGTTAGCCAACAAACTCTTAATCAATGTCGATTTTCCTCCTTTGGAAGAAGAGGACCATACCAAGAAATGTCCTCTCTATCCTCTCTATAACTAGATTCCAAACCCTTTTTTACTTTAAAGGGAGGCCTAAGTAAGAGCACAGCAAAGACCCAATCTTACAATCCAAAATAAATGCCAAATTTTGAATCTCCCCAAACTCGCCCACCTAGAATATTTCATACGTAGTTAAGTTGATCTTCAAGCCCAAAACTACTTCAAAACATCTCAAAATGCATTATGAAAATCCTATCAGCCTAGTTTCCGCATCACAAAAGGGGATGTCAAAGAATTTGGGCATAATCATGATAGAAGGTGATGCATTAAATAACTACTACCGGGGATTGGGCAATTAAGCCTTGGCAAACCAGACTTTGTATTAAGAATTGCCAAGCTCTTCTAAAGGCTTTCTATCTAGTTTTTATTAAACATGTAAATCAGGCTACATATAAAGCAGCTCAAAGTATTGCTAGTTATGGAGTAAACCATAACTAAGTACCTTACAAATGTATTGAATGGTATTGTCAAAATCATAATGTATCAGTACCAATAGCACCAATACTTCAATACTAAACTGAAACATGGATATGTATCAAACCCATGCACCATCTATAGTCTTGACTCCTGAAAAATAATGTCCAACAAACGAAGTTGAACCAACAACCATTCCCAAACTTTGCATCCTTGATGCAATCCCCTTAGTCTCGCATTGACTTCAACCTTGGCTGCAGTGGCTCACTATTACGACTACCATATTGGATTTTCCAAGTTATAAGCTCAGCTCAGCTCCCATTGGTCACCTCATTTCTGATTTGTTCAAGTAACTCAAAGGGTCCTTAGGTTTGATGAGTTATGCAATTGCCTCATGCATTTCCACAGTTATTGTTATCTAAGTGATTTAAATGAGTTTAGAAGAAGGAAGAGTAGAGGAAGAAGAATGAGTATATTTTCTCATACACTGGTGTAAATATATTTATATATGTATTCCTACTCTTATACACCAAGTATAATGGTATAGAAACCCAAATGTCCCATGACATACATACCCCTATTATACATAAAACATAAGAATACTCCATCACTCCCCCTTCAGTTGGAGAATAGATATCTATCATTTCTAGTTTGCTCACCAAATACATGAACTGAGTTCCATGAGTCCCATCGTAAACATGTCGGCTAGTTGGTTATGATTCTGAATAAAGGGTTTGCATATACTTGCTTTCCACTACTGATTGTTTCTTACTCCTCTATGTTACTAAGTTACCTCCAACAAATAAATAGTAAACTAATGTGGATCTGTGATCTGTTAATGAACTAGCCCAATCAGCATCAGTATTATTGTGTTTCACAACAATTATTCCAATATGAATAACAAGAAAAATAAAATAAATAAAAACAAAGCAAAGAAAAATAAGAGACACTAGGAAGTACTTGGTTCAACGATGTGCTTACATTCATGGAAGAGAATTAAACCTTTCTTCACTATGAGAATGCAAATCCATACAATTTTGCAGTACACCCTCTCTTTCTCTCACTGTTTAATTCTCTTCCACACTATTTCCCCCTATACACACACTCTCTCTCACACTCTCAAATCCTTGAAGAAACCCCAAGAAAAATCACCTTGAACAACTGTCTCCCTTCATTTTATTTTCTCTAATTAAAATTAGGGTTTTCTCTTCATTGGTTGTCAATAACAACTCCACCAACAAAAAAAGTCTGTTTTAACCAAAATAAGTCTTAATCGCTAGATCTTAATGGTTGTTGTTGAATAATAAAAACAAAACCAACAAATCTTCACCTAGCTTTATTTCTAGCCCCTTATAAGATCACTTACAGTTGTCTTTGTCCTGTTTCATATTGCGACATAGCTCCTTAGTACCCATAAATATATGATGTAGCTCTACACCTCCTTCACTTGAGGTGCCCCACCCCAATTGGTAAGGGTAGCTTCACTAATCTTCAGTAATGAACTAGATTGGTCAAATCCAAGCAATGTTTGAATTTCTCTACAGTAACCGGTTTTGTCATCATATTAGCTGTATTGTCCTTGGTGTGAACCTTCATCAAATTTATATTTACATCCGCAATTAAATCTCATATCCAATGATACCTCACATTAATGTGCTTAGTTTTAGAATGATAAACTAGCTTTTTCGCCAAGTGAATAACACTCATACTGTCACAATACAACAAACATTTCTTGCTTCAACCCAAGTTCTGTGACCAAACCTATCACCCACAAAGCCTCCTTGTCACCCTCAATAGCTGTCATGTATTCTGCCTCAGTTGTGGATAAGACAGCTATTAGCTGTAACATCACTTTCCAACTAATAGACCCACCTACAAAAGTAAAGAAATATCATGTTGTAGATTTCCTCTTGTAAGTCACTTGCATAATCAGCATCAACATAGCCCACAACTTATCATGTTCTTTTATGTTATTCAAATAAAAGGCCAAAATCTACCGTAACTTTTAAGTACCTTAGGATCTACTTTACAGCATTCCAATGCTTTCTACTTAGATTATCCATGCACTTACTCACCAAACTGACAGCATGTGAGAGATATGGCCTATTGCATATCATTGCAGACATAAGACTTCCCACAACACTAGCGTACGACACTTAAAATATATCCTCCACTTCTTCATCTATAGTAGGACACAAGCTAGCAGATAATTTGAAGTGATTTGCTAGAGGAGTATTTATTGGTTTAGCATTTTGCATACTAAACCTCTCTAACACCTTTTTCATATATCGCTTTTGAGACACCCAAAGTTTTCCATCATTCCTATCCCTTTGGATTTCTCTACCAATGATCTTTTTAACAACACCTAGATCCTTCATATATCTAGGTGGCTTGTTGATCTCTCTAACACCTTGATGATCTTGCATAATCCAACAAGTTGGGCCCTACATTATTTACCACTTTGATCACTAAATCCTATCAATCAATTAATATATAAAATTTTGGGTCCTAATAAAAGGATGGGTTGCCAATGCCCCATGCTCCAGTGGCTGCCAAGGAAGGCTAGGGAAAGAATCCCATTGACAACATTTCTACAGTGTGCGATGTCATCTATCTCTTCCACTGCACTGTGGTAGTCTAGGTGCCCAACAAAAAAAAAATAAATAAATAAATAATCTAGGCATGGATTAAACAAAATTAAGTTTGATTATGTGATTATAATTATCTATTTTTAGTTGTTTTCATTAGATGATTAGGAAAAAAAAGTTATGTACAACTCCAAAAATTAATTATAGATCTGATTGTTTCTTTTCTTTTTTGGTAAAGTATAGATCTGATAGTTAAGAATTGTTTAATCATGTTGGTTTTCTAATCAAAGAAAATTTTTGGCAGGACCCTTTACTGATGGGACCCAATTCTTTGAATATGGAATGAGTAGCAAGATATGAGTTCCTTATATCTGTTCTATATGTCCTAAAACTAGGGCTGTCAATGAGCTGAGCTAGCTCAACTCGAAGCTCAGCTCTTCATGAGCTGAGCCTAAGCCTTGTTTTAAGCTTTGTGATCCGAGCCTGGCCTTTGATTTAAACTTGTTTCCTAAGTGAGTCTAAGCCAAGCTTCACTAAGCTCAACTTGGTAAAAGCTTGGCTTGTTAAAAGGTTGGTTTGGTTAATAATTAATGTTACATATAGGGGTGGCAATGAGCCAAAGTGAGCCGAGCTTTGCCTAGCTCAGCTTAGGCTCATCACATAAAGGTCAGTCTCAGGCTTGTGATGACAAGCTTGAGGACTAAGCTCAACTCGGGCTCAGCTCAGCTCACAAAAAAGTGCACCACCATTTCATAACCATATGACAAGTTACACCATAGTTTTGAGAACCGGACCAGCCATCAAACCGGTAAGGTGAGCAGTTTAGGTTCAACCGTTGGTTTGTATGGTTTGACCATAGTTCACATAAACATAAATAAAATATCAACAAATATCAAGATATAATACAATTCTTGCTACATTAGGAAGCTGAATAAGTATAAAAATAAACAAAAATTAAACACCTGAGATTGATACATACTATAAAGTTACAAAAAAGTAATATATAAATAACTAATACAATGATTAAAACATGCTTAACCTCATAATCAATAGATGAATAACTTATCATTTCTTCTCACATATGCTAAGAGCTCTAATACTAACATGAAACACCAAGAAACTTTGGAAAACCTTATGGCATACTTGCTCTTAAATAGATGGGAAACAAGTCAACATTCTAGACATCCAAATTGCTTTACATAATCTGAACAGAATTCAACAATTATTAGGAATC
Organism: Platanus orientalis; assembly: GCA_025762735.1. Taxonomy (NCBI): domain Eukaryota; kingdom Viridiplantae; phylum Streptophyta; class Magnoliopsida; order Proteales; family Platanaceae; genus Platanus; species Platanus orientalis. The sequence goes on from JAOXJP010067586.1 coordinate 10,018, forward strand.
CAATAAAACATCAGATGGTGAATGTGAATCAGCATATAAATAAATAGAACAAAATAATCTATTTGTGATCTTTGAAAGAAATTTTGGTTCCAACATAACAAAATGAAACATAATTAAAGAGGGATGTTGTGAGAGGCACATGAGCCACACCATTGGCTGATCTCCTAAACCCATGACTAGGAGATCTGTTGTTGTGCTGTGAAGGTTTCGGCCTAGTCAAATGAGTAAAGCATGGTTCTCTTAGAAGGGTCATAGAAAAATAATCTCCTCACCTATTGGACAGTCATTGTGTAAGTGTTTGTTTACTAGTACAAATCTATTCATGAAAATAAGATATCCTCTTACAGATTGCAACTCATATTCATGATAGTCTCGTCATCATTAAAGACATTACAAAAAGTAGGGTGGATGAAGTGGAGACATATTTTGGGTGTGTTGTATAATCAATGAATATCATTAATATTGAAGGAAATATTTTATAAGACGAATATAAAATTAGGCAAGCTTTATGGTGCAGAATAATAGGAAGCCAAGAAACAACACATACAAAAAATGAATGTGGCATAGATGAATGAGTGGCAAGACACGAAAGAATAGAATAAGAAGAAATGAATCCTTTGTGGGAGCTTAAGTGTAGCATCACTAGATGATAATGAGAGAAAGACGATTGAGGTGGTTTGATAATGTGCAATGGAGACCAATGATTGCACCAGTGAGAAGAAGCAAGATGGTGCAAGTTGAAATTATTAAAAGGACAAGAGGAAGGCTAAAATTGAAGGCTTGAAGTAGTGAGGAAAGACATGCATACTTGTGATATAATGCCAGATATGAACCTTATGCATACTTGGTGGAACAAGAAACATGTAGCCAACCCCAAGAATTTGGGATAAGGCTTTGTCGTTGTGGTATATGCAGATGATTCTAAACCAACATTAATAGGCACTTGGAGTCTCACAAGAAGTTTCACTTTAAAGTAGGTGCACTTATCAAATCATCTTCATTAGGACTGATATGAAGATGCCACTATATATCCAGACATCAACCTGCTACAAGATGCAATTCATAAAATTTTACAGGAGAAATAACACACACATCTTTTAAAAATGCAATATTTTTTCACATTGGTTGTGTTGTTGGCAACATATGGAAAGCATCCAATTTTTGAAAAATGATTTCAACCAATTAAGAAAGACATCAGCACTCTATAATCTGCAGAAAGAAGCAGGAAATTGAAAATGTTTTAAATGACCCATGTAATTACCAAACACACTGATATGTTCAAATTGGAAGAATGTTTGTTTATAAGTGATGTGAAGTGTTCCATAAAAATTATTTCTACAAACTGAGTAAACAGATTTGAAAAACAACTTGAAAGTTGAAAATAATACAAGCATAGAGAAAAGTTTATGCAGTACAAGAAGTCAGACCCCAATGATGAATACCTGGCCAGGAGGGAACATAAGTGGCACATCTGAAAGCATTGTTTTATCTTCATCCAACTTTGCAATTTCTTGCAAATCCTGCAAAGGCATTGAAAAGCTTGGAAACAAGATCTTAACTAACTGCCCTAAAGTTCACCACTCATAACCATCAATGAAACAGACAGATTTGCATACATACATTCATGTATATGAGAAATCTAAAATCTTAAGCAAATAAAACCATAACACTGACAGTCTAACCTCATTAAACCAAAGAATATTTCCCACTGAACAGTTAATGCAGCACAATAGAGATGATACCAAAGTTGATGTAAAATGATAGCAAGAATAAATTAAAGAACCAAAAGTGGACTTTAAGCAAACTTTAACTAATCAAGATTTAATGAAAATAAAAGAAGTGATTAAAAGGGTTTATAAGGATAGAAATAAGAAAAAATGGAAAAAAGAGAAAAAAGAAACCCAAAAAGAAATATCGGTAATTTTTTTACAAAAACTCAAAATAACCAAAATACTTCGAGTTATGCATCAAAAAAAAATTAAACATTTGCAAGGTAATTTTGACCTTGATAAGGAACATGTATACCAAATTTCAAGTAATTCCAACAAGTCTAACTATATAAAATTATTTAAACTTTCAAACTATAGAATCTTGAAATTCAAGATACTAGAAAATTAGAGGTAGAAGATGGATAAAAAACTATATGAAATCAAAGAGAAACTTTAAACACTTGTACATATAGTAAATAAATTAATCAAGGAACAAAACCTTAAAATAAAAATCAAGAAAATTCAATAATAGAATGACGATCTCTATGGTTCAAAAAACACCAAGATTCAAATTCTTGAATCAAAGAACAAACAAAGAGAAAGAAAAGAGAAAAAATACATAAAAGAAAATAAGAGAAGAAAGAAGAAGAAGAAAAAGATGATGATGATGATGATGAAGGAGAAGATGTAAAGATATACCTAAAAGGAAATCACCAACCAAAATCTTTGTTTAGGCAAACAAGGGAGAAAAAACACCTTATGAAGAGATCATCAACTCCATGTCCCTTGTAAATCACCAACCAAGGTCTCTAATCTCGGTACCATAACTTGGAGGAGAGATAATTATTTTAAAAAAACAAAGACCTTTATTAATCAATTTCATTGTAAAATTATACAGAATGGTGCCTTTAAATAAGCTTACAACCTTAAACAATACGAAATTTATTAAAATTGAAAATTTTTTAAAAATCCTAAACTTGGTAGCCAAGTTTTCCTAAAACATATAACTTTATAAAAAAAACTCACTTTCCTAAAAATTAATACAATTAAAAGACTTTACAAAAAAAAAAAAACACTATTCCTGTTTTTATTGACACCCCTTTAGTAATTTGGTCATAACTTTTCCAAATCATATCGGATTAGTGTCATTATAAAGGTAACTGAATAACCTATATAATGACACCAAAATCAAGCCAAAATGACAAGTTTTTCTCTTTGAAAAAGTGGGCTAAACATAAAAAATGGGATTACTCTAAAAAACCAAAATATTGGCATTAATGGCCTTATTAGATGGACACAAAATAAATGTTATCCCCCTATAAGACCCTTACTAACCCATATAACATTGCATCTTTCATAAATCGCTCTATGTGTAGACCACACTAAGGCCAAGTGTGGGCTCCACCTTATTCCCATGTCTCCATCAAACCCCTTTTGTTGAAAAAACTTGACCTCGAGTTTTATAGAGGAAAATAATTAACATGATGTGAGAACTTGCACCAATCAACCATGAACCATATCCTCAAACTATTAGGTTGTAAAGTAAATCTGTCCCCTTACAAGTGTCTGATGTAAGAAAGACTTCAAAATAAGTAACTACCTCTTGATAAACAACCGATAAAGAAAACACCTCATAGTACTCATCCTGCTAAACATGCACTAGAAAAGCAATCTCGGGAACCATCATAGAGTTAGAAACTGGTGTAATAATGAAGATGGGTTAAATCTCACTCTGAATTGGACCTAAAACATCATCATTAGGTGGTTGGTCACAAACTGGGGTAGTAAAAAAGCACTCATTTGTAGACACCACTAGCTCATTAAACTGATCATCACCAGTCATATCAGCTTCTTCTACACTAATTTCCTTATTTGTGGACTTGGCTTTACTTTCATGAACTTCCACCTCAAAATTTTCTTCCATATTTATTGGTTCAGTTTCATACTCCATAATAGTAGACTTAGAGTCAACAATTTCTATAATACGATCCTCACGCTCTTCACTAACTGTAGGCTCTTCCTTTGGGTTTTCACTGGATTTTATCTTGGACTCTTCCTTAACTGCATCGACACTCTTTTCAGTATTCTTATCCATGGAATTCTGAATACTTCCATTACCACTAATGACACCTTATTAGCATGCTTGAGTCGAAGACGATACCATAGATCATAGTTATAGAATCATAATACTTGAATCTCCTTATTAAAGGTAACTTCTATCTCCTTAATCCATCGCCTGCCTAAAATCACGAGTGTGTCAATTAAGAAAAAATCACACACTAGGCATTCAACACCATCAAAGTAGTCTCTTCTGTAATGGAATTGAATGATAGCAACATGGTCCTCAATATATCTATAATATTTTAGAATTTTTAGATCTTGTAAGAGCTCTTAAACAAAGATGTAGAAATAAGGTTTTGATCACTCTAGCCACTAATAGCTATTTTAGTTGTCTTCTCCGAAGGGAAAACAAACTTAATGTTTACCAGAAGAACCATCTCATCTCTTTATGGATTCCATAAACTCCAGGGTTTAGGATTCTTTAAAAAAATTTCATGGTTTAAGCCCTTTTCCAAAATTTTAAGGTTTAAGCCTTTCCAAAATTTTAAGGATTTGACCCTTTTCTAAAATCCCAAAATTAAACCCTTTCAAGACACCCTTTCTAGCTTTTCAAAAGTTTCAAGGTTTCCTAGGATTGCAATTAGATAAGGATTAGTTATAACTTGGCTGAACACTAACCCCAAAGACCCTGACTGAATAAAGACCAGTTGGCAATCTGGCTTTGATACCAATTTTGACACAACACAATAAAGATGATACCAAAGTTGATGCAGAATGATAGCAAGAATAAGTAAAAGAACCAAAAGTGGACTTTAAGCACACTTTAACTAATTCAGATTTAATGAAAATAAAAGTGATTAGAAGGGTTTATAAGGATTGAAACAAGAAGAAACATAAACAAATAAAGGGAAAAAAGAAACCCAAAAGGAAAAATCTATAATTTTTGTATTAAAACTCAAAATTACCAAAATACCCTTGGTCATGAGTTAGAAAATTTTGAAAATTTGCAAGGTAATTCTGACCTCGATAAGAAATATGAGTACGAAATTTCAAATAATTCAAACAAGTCTAGCTATATAAAATTATACAAACTTTCAAACTATAGAATCTTGAAATTCAAGATAGAAAATTAGAGGAACAAACTTGTATAAATGGTTAATAAATTGATCAAGGAACAAAACCTTTAAAAAAATCAATAAAAGCCAAGAATATATGGGCGATCTCTATGGTTTAAGAAACATCAAGATTCAAAATCTTGAATTAAAGAACAAACAAAGATAAAAAAAAGAAAAAAAGACATTAAAGAAAATAATAAAAGAAAAAAGAAGAAGAAGAAGATGTAAAGATATACCTTGAAGGAAATCACCAACCTTCAACTTCGGAAAATCACTAATCGAAGTCTCTTATCTAAGCAAAAAGGATAGAAGAAGTACCTAATGAGGAAATCACCAACCTAGATCTTCAATTTTAACACCATAGCTTGGAGAAGAGAGAATTATTTCCACTGTTGTAGAGAAAAAACAAAGACTTTTTTTATTAATCAACTTCATTGTAAAATAATAGAGAGGGGTGCATTTAAATAGGCTTACAACCTTAAACAATAAGAAATTTATTAAAATTGGAAATTTCCTAAAAATCCTAA
>JAOXJP010067597.1:0-13945 GCA_025762735.1 Platanus orientalis
GTCCAAATTAGTCCATACTTTGCTAAACATTCCTCTAAGGCTTGATTGGGTCCATCTAAACCATCATATGGTACACACATTAAGTCCAAGTTAGATTTGACCCTTTTACTTACCAACCTTTATGAACTTTACTTTTGATTGCCACTGTTGGTACCTTAAATTCCTTGAGTCACAACTTAAGACTTTCTTTGGATCTTCCAAGTGATGAACTTGATGTCTCTTGAGTTGCTTGTGTTCTTCACAACTTGAGTTGTTCCTTTGAGCATGTCTTTCAGACTATGACACACTTGACTCAACCATACATACTTGACTCATACATCAATGAATCACTACTTTTAAGCCTAAGTACAAGTCATATAACTACATAAACTTTGGAATGGAATTTACAATACACAAACATCAACACCGATGGCTCAACTCTAACTTAGAGAGCCTAAAATTCACCACTATTATGTGTATGAGTTTGATGAACTTGACAACTCTTATAACTGGTTTTTAACATATAGGATTCATTTCAGAATCCAACAACATGCATTACAATAAAAGTAGAAGAGTATGAAAGGCATCTTTTTGGCTCACCTGGAAGCCCATAAGGACTTTGTATTGAGGATAATCCAAGTGTATTTGGGCATGTTGGAGCTAATTGTATCATCGAATGAAATTGCTCAAACAAAATTAGCAATTAATCTTACCCAATGTGAATATTGTTTGTAATTGTGGTAGTCTGGTAAAAGAATTATTGAGTCAAAGAATGAAAGAATCATAATTGAAGTACACTAATATTAAAGACCTGGTTTTGTAAAGTATGTTATGTTATTAAGTACCAATATTAATAGCTGAATGCATCACTTAGAATTGTACTATGTACCATTACCCACAGAACTATGATTATGGTTTTGTAATGTATATTTTATTTTATCAAGTACTAGCATAAAAGCAAAATGTATCACTTAGGATAGCTGTATGTACAACAACTTACTATACAACAAGAGAAAATACTCCATATGTCCTTAATTGCAGAATCTTTAATATTTCTTGTATAGATCGAAACTGTATGCATTCAATCTAAAACCAATAGTAAAGATTTACCAAACAAAATTAAAGAAATATGGGTTACCTACATTATGCATTAAACAAGGAATCTATAAGTTGAGTCATGTCCCATGAACACAATTGAAAATATGATTTTGCCCTATTTTTGTATCATTTCTTTAGTGTGTGGATAATGACAATTAGTCTTTAGGGTAATTTATTTGATTAGGGATGAATACTTTTGTTGAAGATATTTTAAAAATATATATGAATGTCTTGTTTTGAGAATGCCTTGTTCTGCTATTAAACCCATCACAAGGTACACGATCGGCAATCAACAACGACAATCCACTTTTGCAACTCCTTGTCATATTGCAAATTTGAGCAATTTTCATGAAATAGAATCACTTACCATTTCTATGAATTACACTAGACCCTGAAATTCTGAGGCCCTAAAAACACTCCTAGACTATGAAACTTTGGAACACTGTTGTCGCTGCTAACATATTGCTTTCCAAGTTCTTGTTATTAACTGAACTGCAATGACCAATCAACTCTACAACAATTGACAGTAGGATCTCGCTAAGCTTTTTGAGTTGAGTTACTTCCCATCCCAAGGAAGGTGATGTAGCATGTGAGAGAGTCTTTGAGGTATTAATTCTAAAAGACTCAGTTGGTCTCTATTATAAGAGAGTTGGAAGTGAGCCATCAAGGAGAAGATCTATTAAGTAGAGAAGAGAGCACTCCAACCTTTAAAGATGAGTGAAGTTTCTTGGAATCATAGATAGTTGAGAACTCTCTAATCAAAAAGACGACCTTTCCATCAAGGTGGGAGGTCGGGGCACACCTTTAAAGTATGATTGAGAAGAACCGACTGTGTCTTTTATTGGATATTCAATGACAAGCAAAACCTAAAGATTTTCGAATCTATAAATTGTTACTCCACACATTATTGTTGAATCTACTAATGTTGAATTATTTGAGAACAATTTTTTTCATTCAAGAAGAACTTGTAATAGTGGAGGTGAATGAACCTACTTTAAGGGAAAAGGGATAAATCCATTGACATTGCACAACCCACACCTTGAAAGAAAATTAGAAAGTGGAAGCACGAGAAATTTGGTCATGACTTCGTTGTGTGCATTGTAAAAGAAGATCCTCTATCATACCAAGAATTTATGAAATCACATGATGCGATCTTCTGGAAAGAAGTGGTAAATGATGAAATGCATTCAATAATGTCCAACAACACTTCAATATTTCTCAAGGATGCAAACCAATTAGATGTTAGTGTATATTCAAAAAAAAATTAAACCTGATGGAACTATTAGAAGTATAAAGCTCATTTGGTGGCTAAAGATTTTGATTACTTCGATACCTATGCCCTAGTAGTGAGATCTTAGCTTCAGGTTATTGATGGTTGTGGTTGCAATCAAGAATTGATTCTTCATCAAATGATGTTAAGACTATCTTCTTGAATGGTCAACTAGAATAAGTGATTTATATGGATTAGCCAAAATGATAGGTTATGCCTGGGCATAAGCAGAAAGTTTACAAGCTAATAAGCACCCATGCAATGGCGTGACAAATTCTAACTAACTCTCATTAGAAATGGATTTGGATCCAATGTGGGAGACATGTGTGTCTATTTAAATACCAACAGAGAGTCATATGTTGTTATCAGTTTATACATTGATGACGTTCTTATCTTCACAGCTGATATATACTATGTCAAGGACACAAATAAGTTTTTCTCACTGGCATTCGACATGAAAGACCTACGGATTTATGAAGTTATTATGAGAATCAAGATAATTAGAGATGATGATGGTCTTGTGATTTCACAATCTAACTATATTAAGAGGGTTCTCAAAAGATTTGAGATGTTTAAATGCGATCTAGCAACCACACCTGTGAATACCAACTTAAAGTTGATGAAGAATAAGGGTGATTATAATATAAGTACTCACAAGTTATTGGCTGCTTAATGTACACCATGCCTAGCATTGTCTTTGCAATAGGGATGTTGAGTAGATACACAAGTAACCCAACTAGTATGCACTAGAGTACATTATATACAATTCTAAAGTATCTAAAAGGAACCATGACCTATGAAGGACACAACGATGCTACCTGAAACTCAAATTTGGATGAATCCAAATCAATGATTGCTTGAATTTTCATTATAAAAGGAGGTGTTGTCTCATGAAAACCCAAAAGACAAATGTGCTTGACTCATTCTTTCATGGAATCAAAATTTTATTATGTTGCCATATATAGGAGTAGTATGGTTAAGGAATGTATTGGTAAACATACCAATATGGGATAAGCCTATGCCGACAATAACCATGTATTACGACAATCAAGCTTACATATTCAAAGGGGACAACAAAAATTACAATGAAAAATCCATGATTCTATGCCTAAGCACAATCATGTGAGGGGTTTTGTCATTGACGGCATTATGGTTGTACAATATGTGAAACCCAAAGAGAACTTGGTGGACCTGCTACTAAAAGGCCTTGGTAAGGAGTTAACCTCCAATACATCAACGATAATGGGACTGTTAAGTCTATAAGGTATATTTGGTAGACACCCAACTTGTCTGTCCAATGTTCAATGGGAAACCATCTTGATTGTCTTTCAAGTTCAATAGACAAACAGGCCAAATATAACCCATTTGTAAGCACAACTTTTAATCAATAAAATTTCTCCCTCCTATGATGTTCTTACAAATGTGTTTCTTGTAGATGAATTATGTAGTGTTCTTACAAGAGCTATTTTCTTATAGAAAGTGTCCTCATTACCTATAGATGTTTCCTCACAGAAGATGAAGGATGGTAATTAAGTTCTCTTAATGAATTCTATATACCAGAATTGGATTGGAGCGAGTATAGACTCTTGATAGAAAATCACCTATTTGAATGTGGAAGTTGGTTACTTCTTAAGAGACTTAGGCTGTCTCTAGAGCACTCAGTATATCAAGATATAACATAGACCTTAAAATGCTAATTTGTGTGAATGAGTAAAGCCTTGCTACGAGGACTGTGTCTTTCATATTTGTTTGTCAATAAGACTAGTTCAAGGTTTAGTCCACTGCATCTCTAAAATATTACATACTATTTACAATATGTGAAGGTTTAAGGTTGACACCACCTTTACTTATGTGCAATGACCTCTCTTAAAATACCAGTGTTGAATTGAAAGTTTACGAATGACATAAAATGTGTCATTTGTAGGGTAAACACTATGCACGAATGAGATAAAATACCTTACTCGCCAAAATAAGTGAGGCTTGCGAATGAGCCACAAACTTCTCATTCACAACCCGTATGAAGCTCACAAATAGGAATAAAGTCTCATTCGCACACTCTGAACCAGAGAATCCATTTTGAATCCAACTTCTCCAATGGTGGTTGTTTTACATGGCCACAACACTCATAAACTTCTTAAGCACCCAAGAGACTAATGACGGTACAATTTTGTATAGAAGAAGTACCAATATGTACAAGAAAGAGGGATCATACATTCTCACTTCAAGATGGACTCTATGAGTAAGGAAGAGTTTGTATCTCACATGGACTTTAACTCAACTCATTTTTACATCTATATATACATTCAAAGAGGACAAAATAACAACTCTTTGACTCTCACACAACTCATAGAATACTTGCAAGCTCTTGCTCCCCAACCTAGGTAAGTTCTTCATCTTCTCTAAGTTTGCAAAATCAGCAAGTTTCTCTCTTCTAAAGAAGGCAACAAGTTCATACATCTTTGCTTATCTCTCCAAGGAAGACACAGTAGGAGCTTATACCTTGAAAAAATCGTTTTTCAAGTAAGGTTTAGAGTTTGTTTTGTATTTTAGAGCAAATCTTGTAAACTACATTCATATCAATAAACAGTCAAAGTTTTAATCTTCTTCCCCCTCTTATTCTTTATTTTATGCAACTTTCTTTATTTTACAATTTGATCAACTTGAGATAAGCAAAGGTTTGTTGTGCTAAACAGTAATTAACAAACTCTATTCAAGGGTTCAGAGTAATAGTCCCCATGATAAAATAATAAACTGGCCTACTAAACGGCTGGGTAATTTGTATACATTGAATTTCAATACACAAAAAATTTGGTGTTATAAATTTCTGGTATGGTCATAAATACATTCTGGATATCATATATTCCTTTATACGCTATGAAGTCAAACCAAATTTCGACCCTCATAACGTCAATTGTTTGACTCTTATAATGTCAATCATCTTTAACTCTAATAATGTCAACCACATTTGACTCAGATAATATCAACTATACTTGACTCTAATAATGTCAAACCCCATGATAAATTTCACTGCTACCATATGCACAGTGGCAGGAGGGTTAGTGCGTGTAGTTGCACAATACTATTATAATTATATTGCAATAACCATATAAAAAACACCTATCACATACCTCTCGATTTTATGAAGAAAGTGACCATTTTTAAAGAACATTACAAGAATCTATTAAGGATGAATGTCCTATTTTGAAAAGCTTATAGAAATTTTTGTTCAAAGAGGGACATTGAAGGATGACATCCATTGTTCATTTCATGAACAATTAGCTCTCTTCTTACACACCATAGCCTTTAACTAGAAAGTGCATTATATGAAATGCTACACGAATAAGTTCGATGAAATAGTTGGTCGGTACTTTAATAAAGTACTCAATGCCTTACTAGATATGCACAATGTCATTGTAATACCTCCTATAAGGAAAATACCACAACAAATAACTGGAAACACTAGATGGTATTTATACCTTAACGTGAGTTAATTAGCTAAACCTCAATATAATATAGATATGGGTTTTTAACTTAAGACTCATTCATTATTATGCGTCTTAGGACTGCATTAGAGCTATAAATGGATCACATATCCTTGCTAAGGTTAACTCAAAATACGAGACACATTTAATTAGTTTTAATAACATCCATCCAATCCAAAAAAAATTGATAGTATGTGACTTCCACTTGATTTTCAAATATGTATTAATTGGATAGGAAGAATTAGCATCTGATTCTTGGGTTTTTATGATGTTATGAAAAGAATCAAATATAATGCCCTCAAGGTATATTTACCTAGAAGTTATATTCCTATTAGTGTTAATTATTATTAGGGGTGGCAATTCGTGTTGGCGGGTTAGGTTCATGTTGAGATAAGGGTATATAATTATATGGCCCAACCCGAACCTAACCCATTTTATTAATCATGTCAAAGCAGGTTGACCTACTCTAACCTGAAACACATTTATAGTCAACCCTAACATGCTTATTTCGTGTTGGGTTTGTGGGTTATGTGGTGATTCATGTTAGCAGGTTAGATTTGTGTCATGTCAAATTAAGGGTATACAACTATATGGGTCAACTCGAACCCAACCCATTTATTTATCATGTTAGACCTGAAACATGTTTACAATCAACCCCAACCCGCTTATTTCAGTTAGGTTCACAGGACGTGTCAAAACATTGCCACCCCTAATTATCATTCAATGATACAATTACAATGTTTGGCCACAAGAAATGTGCATGAAAGTATTTTCTTGTAGATGTTGGTTATGATTTGTCAAGTCACTTCATTACCCCATACCAAAATACATGTTATCATTTAAATGAAATTTGATGAATACACCTTGAAACAACTTTGTGGTTGTTTAATCACATGCACTCTTTTTGTGTAATGTGATAGAATGTGAAACTAGGGTTTAAAAAATAATAATTAGAATAATGTGTGAAGAGTCAATGTTGCATACGAATGTCAAGTAAATATTTTCAATGTGTATTTTTTAGTACATGATCACATACACCGATTCATGCTAGATGATTATCTACTAGAAGATGTAAATGAAGATCTAGCTCATATGTCATTTTAACAGAGTGACATTGTTAAACAATCTTTAAATCGGATAAAACATAAGAGGTAAGACAATTTGATAAAGTCTAAAATGACTAGATAAACTTGGTTGACTATTATAATAGATGTTGTAGACATCAGAAAAATCACTACTGTGATCATGGAGTACTGCAATGATATGTGCATCACGATAAAACTTACAATGCGATGGATGCTACACTACGATGGAAGGTGCATCACGATTGTTACTATGTCGCGATGATATGTGTATCGTGATGCTATACCGCGACCCATGTATAATAAAAACCCAAATACTCTATATTTCAATGTCACAAGTATCAAGGAATCGCGACCAGGGCAACTTTAGACTCCTAAGAGGTCAAAAAAGATAATGAAGTCTCACACGCGTAGGACTTCTCCAACTCGTATAGGTTATGGAAAGAGTACAATCTTATACCAAAGAGGAATTGTATTGCAATATGATTATTCAATCTAAGAAATCCCATAAATTAAGGGATAAGATAAGAACAACAATATATTTTTACATAGTTAATGACTCTCTTTGTACATGAAGATTCTACAAAAGTCAATAAGGAGTTGTCACATCAATGAAAATCCTAAAAAGCAAAGAGTCCTAATCCTAAGAGTTAAGCTACTCATTCCATATATATCAAACGTTTTACCCATTAAGTAAGACTTTTACATTATTTTCTTGCTCATATGTTCAAGCAAGACTCTCAAATTCTTTTATATATTCAAATTATCTTCCTCAACAGGTTACTTCAAGCTCACATGACTCTATTCTTTAGAAGAAAACATATACATCATACCTTTGTAGATTCCAAGAAAGACAATACAAACTCGATTCAAAGCTATGGTTAAGTAAGTTTGAGAATAATCATGGTAAAGAGAAGAGAAGGATTACATTGTACTGTGATTTAAGATATCAATAAAAAACTTCAAAATTTATGCATTCTTTGCTTATTTACAAGACAAGTAATGAGAAGGAAATAAGAGGTTTGTTGTTCCAATATGATAATAATTAACATGTATTTTGAGAGAAAGTTTGAATGATAATCTCCATTATAAAACAATAAATTAGCTCCTATACAGTTGGATAATTTGAACACATGAATTTCAAGATTTCTTGAGAACAACAAAATTTAGGGTTACAAATATAATGTGTAAATTCAAATTATTATGATCATTTTTATTGTAAACCTTTTATTATGTTGGTTGATTCTTTTAATAACATTTCTTAAAACCTTATTATTTTAACTTATAATGATAGATAATTTATTGATTAGTATAATTCATTTCTTTATTTTTGTTATTATATGATTTGCATGTTTCTTTTATCACATTATTTTTCAATTACACCTATCTCGGACATAGTTTATTAGTTCAAAGACAATGGATATGATGGAATCACAATAGGCTAGAGGTGAAGAAATTTATCCTCAAAATTAAAAAATTGTGTAAAATGCATGAATGGATCATTAACTATTAAAGGCTTACAAAATCAAATAGCTAAAGGTTTGAAGTGTTCAAATGGGTTTAAGGATGTAGCTTACAATGCAATAGTTGCTAAAATTTCACATAATTTTTTATTTATATATGTAAAATTCAGATAACCAACTAATTAAAGACTATGAAGAAGAATTACTGGATAATCTATAATTTGAAAAAAAAATGTATTTGGATGGAATGATGAAATTAAAAACTTAAAGTAAGTGACAATGTATAGATTCCATATGTTGAAATAAATAATTTTAAATCATGAATATTTCATTTTTCAAAAAATTTGGATTTTAAGGAATCTTATATATACACCCTATGTGTCACTTCCAATCATGTAGGGCCATCAATAAACAAAAAAAGGTTTAAAAATCACACTTGACTATTATATGATTTAATGACAAAAGTTTTTGGAAATGAATATGCTCAAAGTAGTTGGGTGAGAGGTCTGATAAATTGTCATCCCTCAAGCTCATCCGTAGGAAACTATGAGAATAAAATTGAACCATAAATCCATCTACTATTATGTTGGAATTGTTAAAAAAAAAAAGAACGGTAATGAGTATACATGATAATGACGGCTAATTCTTTGGTACCCAATGACCTACCTCTACTAAAAATCAAATAGAAACTAAATTTAATAGATGACAATTGAGACAAATATTTAGGAAGTGTAAAAGGATAAGATCTACCTTCAACAATCTTGTTGTTTCTGTTATACATAATATTTTTAAAGTTGTTGTTGAGAATATGGACAAACCCAACCTTCCAATTAAAACATATGATTTATTAGCTACTTTACAAGAGCTATAATAGTCAAAGGTAGGGATATAATGTTATTACATCTTAAAAATAACTCATTAAAGGCTTGGATATTCATGGTTGGAGATTATGAATTAAGGATTAGGGTCTTATTCATGATTTGAGAGGATTACATTAGTAAGATATCACTATTAAATCCAAACTTTATACTTTTATATGTGGATGATTGTATCGATTAATGTATCGGTGATGCTTTTAACCACTTTGCGCTACCTCCCACTAGTGTAGTTGCATATGTTATTTTTTATGGATGGTTATGTTTACAACCATTATATGATTTTCCATGTTATTCCAATTTTTACACTATTTATAAAACACCTAAAATTTGTTGATGTTTACATTTCTACTGTGTTAACAATACATAATAGACATGTACTTAAGTTTTCATGTTCACATAAGTGTTGATAAACTTTTTACAATATCAATAAGTTACCTTTATTTATAATTCATTTGATGTCAATAAAGTATAATTATTAGTCTTTTTTACTCTTATACTAAAAGATAGCAACACTGATTGAATACAAAAATAATGGGTGCTGAATTGGATAAATGTGTTATGTGTGTATGAAGATGAGCCACCTCATATTGTATTTGACAAAGGAGAACAATAGAATTTGGTTATAACGATGCTCTACATGTTCATTTTAGAGTAAACTTTTTTTTTTTGTAATCTATGCAATAGATTAATTAATTATGGTTTCATATAGAACTATCATCATTCGTTTATTTGGGTGGATGATCTGGATCTAGCGTTGCAGCCCACCTATAACAATGATGCATCTTCTAGTTGGAGTATTTGTCAAAGAAAATGAGTGTTTATTTATGCTTTTTATAATGGATGTAATGTGATGGCATTCATGTGCAATTGTATTATTAATATATATATTTTTAAAAGTTTGAGTAGTCTTTGATGGACTTGATATCTCTATTTTTATTTTAAAATGATACAATGATAAGATACATATTAGTTTTAATAGTAATTAGTAAATTTGCATATTTCCATTTAGTTTTAACAAAAAATTAAGGAATCTTTGTTGTTTGTAGCTGATATGCTTGCATACCTTGGTAACCGGAGTTGTTTTGGATTAATTTGTTTAAACATCTTCAAGTTGGGTTAAAGATAGAGGTAAGACAATCTTGTGTGTTACGGGAATTATTTGTTTTGTGGTGAAATTTATAAGTAGTGAGTCATTAAAACCTTTATGTATTGATTTGAATGCAAATTGTTATGAAATGACATCATTGGTCACACTATGGAGTACATCATCATTTATTCTTACAAATGTATTTCTCACTTTTTTGAAATCAACAATTGTAAGTTTAATATGTTTCGTAATAAATAGTGTAATGCAGTTGCTTAAGTTGATATATATATATATATATATATATATATATATATAAAGGCAATTTTAATGCAAATCGTGCAAGAAATCAACTAAGACTTCATATATAGGTTTAACTGAGAATTTCGAGGAAGAAGGCCTCTTGAACATTATGAGGTTTTAATTTTATGGCTTCAAGTATTTTAGTTCTAATAGAAAGTGTTTAATTTATTTAGGATTTATTTTTATTGTATAAGATGTTTTTAATTTTAGTAAGTGTCTTTTGTTTAGGATTTGATTTAGTTTTCTTGTTTAGTTAGGATTTCTTTAAAAGAATATTAAAATAGTAGGATTCCTCCAATAAAAGAATATTCAACGCTTTTACCAATATATATATATATATATATATATATATATATATATATTCAACGCATGATATAGGGTGGGTAGTTTTGTTATTCATATATTTATGATTTTAGTTAATTAAGATTGGATTAGTTTCTTTTATTTTTGGGTTTACCAAAATTTATTGCAAGGCTTTATAAAGTCATCCAAACATATGTAAAGAAATCACCAAAAGTTTTTGAAGATTGAACAAAAAAATTTATTCTATACATTTATGGATTCCCCCCTTTTAGGACATTTTGGGCTGTTCAGTCTTCTCCCAACAAAACATCATCTTCCTCCTATTTCTTTTTTAATACATTTAAGGCTTTTTAGGGTTTTGAGTTCTTTCTTGCATCACATTTCAATGTAAGACTCATCCATGTTGAGCATATATTACAGAATGCATCATATCTTTTAGCTTGTCATTTCTCTTTTGAATTGAAGACTAAATAACCATTCATTGCAGCAACATGAAATGTTATCTACCCCAACAAAATCACATTACATCCTTACAATATCCGTTGTTACTTAGTTTTTATTTTATCATCTGGTTGTTATTAATATAGGTTGTATATACTTGTGAAAATCATGTCTTAATTTGTATTAGAGATAATTGGTTAATAAATCACCTGATTCATCACTTGGTTATGCTTTAGGGCAAAACATTAGATGTTGATGATTCCTTATGTTACTAATTAGATCAGTTTAATGCTGGTGTACACAAACTTTGGTATATTCAATTAAAACAAATTTATGGGTTTAGACATTTATATGTATAATTATATCTAAAGCCATTTGAGTGTCGATAAAGACTTGTCTGTTACACAGGTATGTAAGAAACTATAATATGAAGGTTACAAAGGTATGTGGCAACTGTGATTTGGAGGTTAAATAGTTGTTCTTACATGGTATTGTGAAGGACATTGGGGTTATTTTATATTGAAATTGACTTTATTCATCATTGTATAATATGTGATTTACTTAGACCTTGTCCTACGGTGATGTAGTGTTTTTTTTTTTTAACCTTATATTCAGGTTTCAAGTTAAACCATCAATTGTTTTCCATGTCTTCTTTAGCATTACCTGATTGAGCTGTGCAAGAGGGTGCATTTGAGTGAAATAGGGAGCAAATTCAAATGATAATTTTCAACACATGTAAAATTAATGGTAGAATTTATTTTTTCAACTCTTTTTTATTGGCAACCATAGACACGTCTACGAAAGGGTGTGAAAATTCCACCCCTTTAATTTTCTTTTTTCATTAGGGTTGCAAATTGGGTTAGGTTGGGCTAAGCCAAGGTCTTCCCGAGCCTATCCCAAAATATTACACCTAAACTCGAACTCGGCTCAAGCCCTAACCCAACCCGAGGCTAACTGCCTGAACTCGGCCCAATTTGAAAAATCGAGCTTTAGGTTGAGTTTGAAGTTTTGGAAGCTTAAACTCAACATCCTAATTGACCATTATTTTATGCAATAGAAACCTAGAGCACCAAAGGATCTAATTTGATTCTAATAAAGCTCCCTTCAATTTCAATACAACAAAAATATAAACCTTAACAAAAATCAAGATTCATATAGTCCACTGAATGGGGAAGGCATAAAAAATCTCCACAAAAATGTAATCTTTTGCCTGAATAAGGTGGATATTGAATAAAATTTTTATACCTAAAAAAGCTAGAGAGAGAGAGAATTCAAATCCCTCAAAACACCTCATTAACAAAACATCAAAGCAAAATCCAAAATTAATCATCTAAAAGCCCTTTAACAAGATCCTGAAACAAAGGAAAAGGAAAACCCATTAAAAATCATGGCTTGGATTCATCAAATACAAATAGATGAAGATATCTCTCGTTTTGCATGACGATATGCTCTTTTTTCAATTTGTAGAAAGGGAGTAAATGTTTTACTCCCCCATGTTCCCAAACACAAAGGTGGCACATTATGCTTTTTTTTAAAAAAAAATTATATAGCAAAAACTATTTTTATGGTTTTAACCCTATACATCCCAACCATTGTGTTTGGGAACATGGGGGAGTAGACAATTTGGGAGTAGATCGAGAACATTTGGTCGCTTGAGGTGATTTGTTGTAGCTCAGGAAGGTTTTTCTATATTATTATTTCTTTGTTGCCATCGCTTGAGCACCTTATCTATGTGTTTATCTCTTTGTTTGAGTTTAGAAGTTGAGTTTTTCATGGTGATCGTTGTAGTGGGTAAAAAACTCCCACTAATCGTACGCTGCCAAGTGTCAATGTTAGACAAAGTCCAACCACATAAGGGTCAATTCCAAACCGGGCCCAACCCCCAGACTGGTTTGCTTCAGATCATGCCAGACAAAGCTAAACTAAAATCTTATGCAGATCAAGTTAGACTTGAGGTGCGTTGACACATCAGCTGCATGTAGATTTACAACTAAACACACCAAGCTACGTGATTCTAGCACAACAGACCCATCCCCGGGTTAAAGATATGATCAACATAAGATTTATCTGTGAGTTTAACTCAAACAACTCGTCTAGAAGCGGTCAAAACAATTCAAACTTGATACTATCTCAACTTCCCATGATTCAAAGGATAAAGATGAGTTCTCAGTCCCTAAGAGAAAGGGATTAAGCTCCATCAAGCTCTATAAGAAGGATCTCAACACCAATCGTAAAGGAAAAATCACAATCCTTCAATCTCTATCTCTAAAAATCGAGGTAATTCAACTAAACATCACCCAAACAAATGTAAACCCCGCTAACTTGATTGTCAGAGATTATTCGATAGGTACCACACCGGTGTGAGGAACATCCCCAAGAAAGCTCAACAATATATAAAAACTTCCCAAGTTGAAATAGATCAGTAAAACCAATGAATCAACTCGAATTGATAGTGAAATGAAATTTTACCATCCACAATCACCATAGAAGGTTGGTATGAAAAAGGGTTGTAAGTTTGGTCATGGAGAGAGAGAGAGAGAGAGAGAGAGAGAGAGAGAGAGA
>JAOXJP010067608.1:0-15428 GCA_025762735.1 Platanus orientalis
GTATGAAAACCATTGGATTTGAATTTTATTATTGGTTTAGAATAAAATAATGTAACTAAATCTCTCTTCTTCTTCTTTTTTTTTTTTGGGGGGCTATATAATCAATACTATATCCCTTAGAAACATGTTTTAAACAATGCATTGGCATAGGATTTACATTAAAAAATTACAATTCTGCTTCCTGGACTGCATTCCAGTCGCTTCTCTAGTCTCTTCCCCAATCGCTTCACCCCACTTCTCCCAAGCTTCCCAGTAATTAAGGAAGCGGAATGGAATTGGCTTCCCATCCTGGGTCAAGCTTCCTTGCAACTATGGTTCATTCATCAATAAAGAAAGAGATTGAAGAGGATGTTGGTCATGGAATTAGAACCGGACAGATGAAGTGGAAAGGTGCTTCTTAAATTCTGTGTGAAAAACTAATACTATCAAAATTAAAGGGAACTATAAAATTAAACAATTAACCATCCCTCCTAAAACCCTAAGGTGGTAGGAGAGACACATTAATATACTTCAATAACCTAGGGAGGAACATTGTTCTCTGAAAGGCAAACTTTATTCATAAGAAAAAGAAAAGCAACATCACCAAACCGGTGAAAAAGAAAGCAAGAGGGTAAAAAGAGAAAAAACAAAACAAAAAACAATAGACCACCCAAACAAGCAAACTTATAACTCCTTCCACCAAATAGTCTCCCACTCCCTTTCATTAAAATCCACCCTAATAGAGAACCAATCAAACAAGGATCTATATTCTCTCCTGGGAACACTTGGGGAACCAAGTGCAACTCTACAACTTATGCACACATGTGCAATACTACATCCAAGAGAATACTTCTACTTTCACGCATATCCGAACTCATGACCTAACCTAAATCTAATATAGTAAACTAACCAACTCTCCCAAAACGTTAAGGTGTTAGGAGATACAAGAATTAATATACTTCAACACCCCCCCAGTATGAGTCCACAACTTGTGCACACACATGCAATACTAAATCCGGTAGAATATTTTTACTTCCACAGGGATTCGAACTAACAACCTAACCTGGCTTTGATGCCATCTTAACAATAAACTAACCAACTTCCCAAAACCTTAAGGTTTTAGGAGACAAGAATTAATATACTTCAACAGGAACATTTAATAAGATGGCTATAAGACTAGGCAAGCTTTATGAAGAAGAATTTTGGGCAGCCAAGAAACAACATATTCAGAGAATGAATACAATTGCGATAAGGATGTTAAGATGGATGAGTGGCAAGACTAGGAAGGACAGAATCAAAAATCAATGCATTTGCAAAAGATTAAGGGGGTAATACAAATAGTTGATAAGATGAAAGAAAGTCGATACAAATGGTTCAATCAATTTGTGATGTAAATCAAAAACTACACCAACAAGAAGACATGAGATGATGCAAGTTGGAAGCATTAAAAGGACAACTAGACAAGAGGAAGGTGATGCGGCAGTATTATGATTGCTTGAGAAGAATTATCCAATGTGGAACCCAAGACCCAGAATTCCAAGGAAGAATAAAAGGGAAGTTTGTTGACCTCATGTTTAGTCCTTGTTTTTTCTTTATTTTCTTTATGTTTTAGAGGGTTAATTCATGTAATAAGGCCATAAAGCCATGGGAGGGAGTTAGTTGCAATTTAGGAGAGTTTTAGAAGTGATTTGCATGTTTTTTTTAGTTTTCTAGGGTTTTTAGTATTGGTCGTACAACACTAAGGGTACAAGGATATTTTGGTTCACTTTTGTAAAAAAAATGCTTATTAGTAGCTTCTTAAGCTCTCTTGTACGATCAATTGAAGCTCGATTGGGATTAGGTACAAATGAATTTCATACAAACAGGTGCAAACGGCATCAGGGGACTGACACATCAGCATCGAAAAGTGATTTACACTTTTTTGGGGGGCACTTATCACTTTTCAGCGTTGATGTGTCCACACCCAAGTGCCGTTTGCATGAAATTCACTTGTACCTAATCTTTTGCAGTTGAAGTTTAATGAAAAATTTAAAGTGCTTAGAAACCCACAGCTAGAGCTTGGTATTTCACCTTACATCTCTCACGGTTTAGGTGTGTTTTATCCTCTTCTCTCCACTTTTTTCTCTCTTCTTTCTTCTCTAATCTCCTCCTCCACAATTCCCACTTATCTTATCTTCTCTTTAAAATCTAGTTTTTTGCCTTCTTTATTCTTCTTTCATCATCTTTCAATCTCCTTTATCATCTTTACATATTTTTCCTTCTTCTTTATTCTTATTTTCTACCTTTCTTGAAATCTGAAAAATTTTCCAGCAACCTACTTTCTTTGATTACTCTTGTCTCTTCCACCCAAAATCTAATTCTTTTAAACTTAAGCCCTCCATAACCATCTAAATCTATCCATATGCTTTTCGTCAATTTTCCAACCCTAACACACCTTATTTCTTGAATTTCCCCCAAATTTTCAAGAAACCTAACCCAAGAAACCCACCTCTTTTAACCGTACCATCCTACACCTTTTTTCTTTTAGATTTTATTTCATAAAATCATTCCCCAATATAAAATAGGTGGGGTAGCTGAGTGTCCCCTTATGTCCCCCTAATTTTAGGGCTCCAAAATTAAAATCTCCCAAATTTTGGAATTTCGAATTTCTCTTCACATTATTTCCTTCTTTCTTCAATTTCTTTTAATTCTTTAATCTTCTTTTAGTATTAAATCAATTTTGATTAGTTTTCTTTATCTTTTGCATGTTTCTTGAAAACATTTGAATTTTTGGACTGTTTTCTTTAAATTTCAGCATACATACTTTTCAAGATTCTATCTTTATTGCTTGGAAATTAAATTTTAGGCTCTCGCTCATCATCTCTAGGAGCCTAATTCCATGGTATCCAACATCAGAAGGCCAAATTTGACTTGGGTTAAACCGTTAAAGTAATGACTTAACAGCATATATGGCCCCCGATATAGTAGAATGGCAAAGCACGATTCGTGTAGCCAAGTCCAAGTAGTCGGATAAGGCTTTGATGAGTTGAGTTGAGTTGTTTTCAAAAGATCAAGGAAAATAATAATAGTGTGTGTATTAATCAGGATAAGGCTTTGTTGAGTTGACTTGTTTCTATGAGGAAAGTTCTTGTATTTCCTCAAAAAAGAAAAAAAGAAAGAAAAAAGAAATCAAAGAATATATGTCAACCCCCCCCCCCCAAAAAAAAAAAAACTAATAGTAAGCGTTACTCTGGGAAAGAAACTCAGGTTCTTAATAATACCACAAATTTTCCTCTTTTGTGGGTGGGTTGGGGGGACAAAAAAGAAGCCACACAAATAGTATCTTCAGTTTGCAAAGAATTTAAGAAGTTGACATTGACGACAATATTAGATCACTATTACAATTTATGCAAATCCATTCTAGAAATGTCACATTTTTCTGATATTAAAGCTTTCAAGTCAAAAGCCTATAGCATTATATTGCTAATAGAAATCATAAAGGTATTGTCAGAAAAACACAAAATAAAGTGTCAGTAATGTCCTATAGATATCAATGAAACAAAAAACTCACAGCTTTTTCAATTGACTCGAGCCTTTCCTCAACTTTAGCTTGATGAAGGTATCGCAAAGAATAACCTACACCATTGTTTCACAGTTCAAAGCTAGGTAAGTTCCCCATCTTAAGCAAAGGCTGTCAATCACACACATTAAGATAGTTAATTGCATGGTGACCTGTAAAATGAGATAATAGCCTACCAAATATATGGAAGCTTCTGCACACATTAAGAAAGTTAATTGCATTGTGACCCATAAGATGAGATAATAGTTTACCAAATATATAGAACCTTATTGATGCGGGATCATATGAAGTCAAGAAGAAGAAGCGTGAGGACCATGGATAGTCCCCAAGACGTATCCGGTAGTTTAGGGATTCTTAGGGTTATTATTTTTGGGTTTTATTTTATTTTAGGGTTGTTTCTGGATTTATTTTAGCCATTTTTCTGATGTAACCAGGCCCTAAAGGCCTTAGAAAAGTAATGTGACTTAATTTAGATTTTATGTAACAAGGCATTAAATGCCAGGGGTTTAGATTAAGGTTGTCAATGAGCCGAGCTTGACTGTGGTTTGAAGCTCACAGAGCCAAGCCTGAGCCTCCATTTGAACTCGTATTAAATGAGCATGAGCTGAGCTGTACAAAGCTCAGCTCACTAAAAGCTCAGTTTGCTAATAATTTTATACAAGTATTTTATATTTTTAATATTAAAAATAAAAATATATATATTTTATTGGTATTATAGAGTGAATAACAAAATTCGTTTGATAGATTGATGTACCACTGGCAGTGAGTACGTGGAGGCGTAGGGGGCTTTTCAGTCTAGCCTGCTGTCCTTGTCCGCATATCCTTTAAAGAATTTTTTAAAAAATAAAAATATATAAAAATAAAATAAAAGAATATCATAACCTTTTAAGAACGGTAGTACAACTACAGTACAATATTCAAAAAAAATGTTAAAAAAGCAAATCCTACCACAATACCATATGCAAATCTCCATATTTCAATCAAAGAATTTTTGCTTAAGTCAACCATGCCTAAATCGGTGGCTAGTCAATGACTATCATTTTTTGTTTTTAAAATATTTTTCATTTGTTTTTTGTTTTACCTTAATTTTCTATCTCACCTGTGGGCTCTTACCCTCCCCCTCCACCTTTTTATCTCTCTTAAATAAAGAAATCAAACCTCTGTGTGGGTGTGTGTGTGTGTGTGTGCAATAGCAGCAACGAGGGTAAACTAGTTTCTTCTACGCCATCTTCTTCGCTTCCCTCTCTGTTTTTTCTCACCTGAAATTTATCACAAATCCGACAACAACAATCCTCGATTCTCTGCATCCATTTAGAAAACCTTGAAATCCTTCAAGTCTTCCACCAAGAAAGTATAACAAAGTAAGTTCTTCATTGTCATCTTCGTTCACTCTATAGTAACATTCATGCGAATCTCTTTGAATGTCTACCGACAAAGATGACTAGACACTAATGCTAGCTTGACTCGAATGGAGATTACAAAACACTAATGCCAGGCTGACCTGAATGGGACTTGGCCAAAGTGATTTCTCAACACCAAACTGGATCTATCCAACAAAGGCTTATAATATTCAGGTTTGAAGCCAATGGAGTCTCCATCCCTGCCTTTCGTTTCTGACGGGTTGGTCCCAACATCGTTCTTTGACTTGAAAGATAACAGGTCTAGAAGTGTGAAACAATTCCTCTACCTATGTATTTCCAGTCATCTCCAAGTTTCATTACGGAGAGGAAAATGAAGGTGCCACAAGTCTGGAAGTGTGAAACGATTCCTCTACCTGAGTATTTCCAGTCATCTCCAAAGTTTCATTAAGGAGATGATCAAAGGTGCTTTTTTTCTTTTCTGACTGGCTAGCCAAGTCGAGCCTACATTTATGAGCCAGAACCGAGCCTGAGCTTAGCACCCCAGGCTTGTCACAAGCCTAAGCTTTGCCTTCATGTGATGAGCCTGAGCTAAGCTGGGTAAAGCTCGGCTCAGCTTGGCTCGTTACCACCCCTAGTTTAGATACAATTAGGAATTTTATTTGAAGTCAAAATAAGAGTCCTAGTTAGATTAGGAGTCTAGTGGTGTAATTTTATGAATAGAAGAGATCATAGGTTGTAATTTAGTTTTAAGTTTTGAATAATGAATTAAAGTGATTTGGACCTATTGTTCGTTTGGGTGTGGTATCCCAAGATTCTCTCCTCTTAGGGTGTGGTATCCCCTTCTTCTCAAGTACGTGGTTTTTTCTCTCTTCTAATCTATTCTCCCTTCTCTTCCCCACGATTTCTTCTTCTTTTCATTCTTTCTTGCTTTCTTTCTTTCTTGATATCATATAGACTATTCATCAATTTTTCAAATGGCTCAAGGCACTCCAATGAAACGTCTTACAATTGCCACACGGGTGCATCCATATCTGAACCTGTTTTGATGCTAAGTGAGAAAACCAATCTAGAATTAGTTAATGAACCATTTGTAAGGTTTTGACCATGTAATGTGGAGATGCAAGAAGCATACAATGTCAGAATAAGAAGGAAAAAAAAGATTAGAACATGATCACTAGAAAGGGATGGATACCCAAGCACAAAGATAAATTATCAATTAAAGTGTCAAATTTCATATGAGAATGAGCTATCAGAAAAGCCTCCAAAGCTCCCAAGTCCAACAAAGCCAAGACCTAGACAGAGAACAAATTATTCTCCACTGCAAAGCCAATCCATTAGGTCATTAAGAATTTAATCCCCATCCTCAAAGTTCCAGTTTCTTGCTATAGTCATTTCCATCTCGCTTGTATCAGGCTGCTAGCGTGAAAACACATGTTCGAGTCTCGTGAGCAACCACTTTCTGCAAAAAAGCCAAAGGTTAAGTCTGTCTCCGGTCCAACCGTCCCAGCAACTTGTAGTTATGGGACCAACACTAGGTAATGACCTTTGTACCGCATAGTTACTTCCAGTTAGGACCTTTCGATAATCAATGCACCTCCAAATCTATGTTATGCTAGTACTTCACAAATGGTTGCATGTCCATATGATACCATTACTATCCCAACGAATCAAGTGATTTTTTTTGTTCCCTCTCCCTTCCCAAAAAAAGGATCTCTAAAAAGACTCATTCTTATTTGCAATTTTTACTAGCATTTTGAAGAACGACATGTGGTATACAGGAATATCAGCCAAAGTTACCTTGATTAGACTGATTTTACCACCTAAGTGTTAGGGATTTACCCTAATCCCAGGATCGTGAGAAAGCAAAACAAAGCAAAATAAAGATCAAGAATAAAGAACAAAACACCAGAATTACGTGGTTTACCCAACTTGGGCTACATCCACAGTCACTACGATTTTTCACTATGATCAAAGAGCAGAAAGTACAAGATGATTTAGTTGTTGCAACCGCCCTCAACATTATACATACAATTAGGGCTACACCATACAAGTGTGAAATTACCATAATACCCCTATCAAAAATAAGTGTGCAGTACTATCAGGCTCCACACTTCCCATCACCAAGGAGATTTGGGATCTTTTCTAACAAGCCAATCTTTTTTCCACTTTTTAATCACCGGATCCCAAAAGCTTCCCAACCAAGGCTGACCACCAAGGGGAAGACTAAGATATCTGAGAGGCCATCATTTTACTTTACAACCAAGCAAAGCCACAAAAGAAGTAAGACAATCCTCGTCCACATGAATACCAACAACACAACATTTTCCCCCAATTAATTTTCAAGCCTGAAATAGTCGCAAAAGCAGTCAAAATATGCTTCAAGTTCATCATACAATCAAAGTCTGGAGAGACGAAAGGATGGCATCGTCCACAAATTGCAAGTGAGAGATAACCAAATCACTTGAATGCAATTTAAAACCCTCCACAACCTAGGCTTGAATAGTTCTATTCATAAGGGCACTAAGAGCATCTGCCACAAGGGAAAAAACGGAGACAACGGATTCCCCTGCCTCAATCCCCAAGAAGCGCAAAAGAAACCTTTTTATGTCCCATTTATCAATACAAAAAAACAAGGCTATGAAAAAACCCATCATCCACATAATCCATCTCTTCCCAAAACCTTTCTTCGTTAACACCCACTCCAAAAAGTCCTAATCAACCCTATCATATGCCTTCCCCAAATCTAACTTGCGAATCATCCCTACGAGCCCAACCTCCTCCAAGAATCCTCACTCGTTGGCCACAAGGATTCCATCAAAAATTTGTCGGCCCTTTATAACTTGAATATTTGACGTTTATGAAATAATTGAAGTGGGAAAAGGAAAAAAGTTGTATATGCACCTGGTAACATCAAAAGAAAATTTATGCTGATTTTTATTTTAAAAAACAAAAAAGATAGATGAAAGATGACCCTCAACTTCATCATCCTCCACATGCAGGCAAATATTACTAAACCCAATCTATGCTTTCAGCCCAACTTTTTTTTTTCTTTTTGATAGATAAACATTAGTGGTTAATTTACTAGTAGGTGAAGACAGGTTTTAAACCCAAGCCTATGGTGCGATGCTCAAATTGCATGATCAGAATGATCCCAGACCATGATGAGTGCACACAAGAAAATTTCTACTAGATATGTATGATAAGGCCATAGAGACTTCACTGCTCTATGGTAAAATGCAAACTCCTGGTTGTCATCATTATCCCATGAATAATGATTTTACATTTTAACATGATGTAAACTAAGAGTGGTATTGACTTATTTTAGCTAATTGTTGATGTTTTGGAACCTACAAATGAAGCTAACAAAGTTTGCAATTCAGCTCTTAACCCTCACATGCAGAATTGAGCACTTTCAGGAATTATTTCCTTTTTTCTTCTAATTTTACGTCAAACTTTTTGTTTTCTTCTCCCCTTTTTTTAATGAATTTTTTCTACATTCCTCAAAAAATAATAAATAAATCACTTAATAGTTGCATGAGAATATGAGACTATGAGTATGAGAGTAATATTACAAAGTTTACCTTACATTCTAATCTCATAAAGTATCGTAAATGTTATTGGTGAGAGTGAGAGAGAGAGAGAGAGAGAGAGAGAGAGAGAGAGAGAGAGAACTAGGCTAAGGAAACAAAAACTTAAATGCTCTAGTATATGTCATGTATAATATGAAGTTGAGCAAAAGATATGGTGAGGAAAGCCAATGCAAGGGGTTGACCCCACCTTCGTAGATCAAGTCAACTCACATGACAAATGGGCTACAAAGAAAGGGGACCATGTTCTCCCTTCTAATGCTTAATGGTTGGAGGATGATAGACTACTAATTGATATTGTTGCAGTGGGATGATTCGGGACAATCTGGAGTAAATGGTCACCTCTAGTCTTGGAGGTTCAAGCAGTAGAAAGAAACCCGTTGTGGTGGGAGTGAGTTATCACAATCTTAGAGTAAAGGATTCAAAGTAAGTACAAACTACAAAGTACTAACACAGTAAAGTGAACTTCTAGAGAATCATAATGAATTATCAAATAATATTGATAAGAGTTTTGATATACATAAATTTTTATGTGTAGACAAGAGCAAGAATATTCAAGTAAACTTGGTTCATTGAGGCAGATAAGATTAGAGCACATGTAGTGTTGTTCCATAAAATTTGGAGGGTTTTTTTTTTTTTTTTTTTTTTTTTTTTTTTTAATTTTACATGAGCTGATTTGTGTGCTTAAAACTTAGAAGTTAAGAGTTTGAATTTTAAATACTAGAATTGAAAGGTTAAAAATTTGATAATTGATAGTTGATACTTTGTTAGTTGATTATGGCATTTGATTATGCACATTGGGCATAAATATGGCGATTATATTGTTAAAAAATTATGACTTGTCATACTTTTCTAATTTTTCCCTTATTATTTTCAATTTTGATATCCTTTTAAATTTTTCTTATTTATTAATATAGTTATAAAAAAGAAGGTATGCTCATACACCCTGCCATTTTGGCAGGTGGAAAGCCCAAACATTACACCTTGGCCTCTGAAAACACCGATAGCAGTATATATGACTCAATCCAGGCCTCATGGGTGACTATTGGCCTCTGCTCAGTGTCCTCGTTTATTGTAATTCTTTTTCTTTTCTTTGGCCAGCCACATTCGAAACAAAGTATGATCTATACAATCTTACATTGTGCCCCCAGAAACACAAACACGCACACAATAAAACTTATGGTTGTGGCAACTTCCAGAGAAGGTTGTGGCATTTTTTAAATTTTTTTATGAGGAAAAAAAAATGATCCTAACAACACAGAAAAAACAAGAATAAGAACAGTAGCAGCAGGTGAAAAAACCAAGCCCCACTCGGACAGCCTATATACACCCAAGTCCTACCAACACACCCAAGCCCAATTACATCACTACAGACTCCATTCCCTTGCTATGCTACCATTCCCAATGGTTTCACAACCTTTACAATTCAACTCCAATACCTCACCCTCTCTTTTGCTCTCATAACGACTTTATGACATGAATTCTGTTCAGTGCTAACAAATAATAAAAATTAAAAAAAAAAAAAAAATTTGTTTGATGCTTTTTAATTAGCCAATCTATTTCAAAGTAAAGATTCAAACATAAGATATATAATTGAAAAACAGAACCAAAATAAATGGCTTTGAACTTAAATCCCAATAGAACTCACCAGCCCATGCAGTCCCAATTGATGCTATAGAAGTTGAGATTGTAAACACCACCCTATGCCTCTCAAAAATATCCTTAAACATCAAGATAAACACAAAATAAGAATCTACAACCAAACAAACCCAAAACCAACCAAAAACCGATCAGTTTAATATCTAACAAGAACCCATAAAATCAATCAAAATCAAAACCCAAAACCCAGATAATAAATCAAAACCCATTAATCAAAATACCTATACAGAGAAGAAAAAGAGAGTACCTTGGTAGAAAGAAAAGTGTCTTGAACAGCAGACCATGAGTTCAAAGCTTTCCTCCTCAACTGAGGCGCGGCCAGAGACCCAAAAATTGAGGTCCCAGAACTCCTCAAACGCTGCATTCTACGTACCCCAGAACTGGAGGGCTAACCCAGTTCTCGAGTTCTTTGATTTTCCCAGTCAAGAACATAAACGAGAAAATTTACGCAGAAGAGCCCCTGTTCGAATTTCCTAGCCTCTTTATAAGTTCTTCAAAGCAACTTGAGATTTACGAAGATAATGGATGTTTTTGGACCGTCTATCTTTAAGAATAAAAATCTCAGCCGTTGAATGGAGGCCCATGTTGGAATTGCCGTGATCTCTGTTTGGCTTTGGTTTCTGAGATCTTAGACCTTAACGAGATTTTATCCATTTTTTTCTTGTAGCCAATCCGGACCCACATCTTGATTTGATCACCGCCTATAATCAGCCTGCTCTGATGGATAAAATTATCCAACGGTGATTTTGAGGCTATGGGATCAGTTGCTGGATCATCAGATAACTACTCTGGACCCACCAACGTGACATCAGATGAGTGAGGAAGCATGAACACTTGTTAAATGAACGGTTGGTTGCTGTGATTTTTTGTTTTTTTTATTTACGATTTTATTGATAGAAAAGGAAAAAACAAAATATAAAAAAATATATATACAAGAATAAAAAAGATCAATTCATGAAAGCCAAACCCTAATAAGATCATTGAATGAGAAATGTTGAAATTCCAGATAAATTGAAGTTAATGATGCAACATATAAAATAATAGAATCAGCAGCCTCCATGTAATGCTTTGGTCAACGCCTCAATGCTCTAAGCAGCTGGGGCATCTGTCTTGCATAAGGAAGACCTAGAATCAAATCTCTTGAGGGGGATAGGGTGAGCAATGCAAAGTGGTGTTGCTTGCTCCAGACCTCGAGCTCTAGGTTTTGACTGATTCAGGCTGGTCTCGCTTCAAGCGGTTGTAATGAAGATCATGTGACTGTACCAAAAGAAATGTAGTGTTTTGAATTCCCATCAAAAACTATTTTTATTCCGTTCTCTCTATAAACCCTAGCAAACTTCAAGAAGAATAGTCATTCCGAATTTTTTTCCAATAAGATCAAAAAAATAACCATTTTATTGATTAATGAGATCCAACAAGTTCTTATGCATAATCTAAGAGATATTCAATTGATTTAGAAAGTAAGTCCAATTTCCAAACAGATGTAGAGAAGCAACAGTGAACCATAATATGATATCATGAATAGATAAAGAATGCTCACCTTAACGAATGCTAACCACTGCTCCTTGTCAGGCGGTGGGCACATTAGAGCGGAAAAGTGAACATGCACTCTCCAAAAAAGTGAAAATCACTTTTCAATGCTAATGTGTCTGCCCTTGACAAAAAGCAGTGATGAGCGTTTGTTAAAGGGAAGCGTTCATAAACCGATCCCTATGATATCCAGGCTCCCATGGTGTGTTGTACTTGACACCCTTTATCATATTTGAACTTCCAATTTTAGTCAAATCAACTCAACCGGTTGAACTGTAAATGCATCCTCTCATTTGTCTTTCCAAGGAAAGACCCGAGGTCTGAAACCAGGAGGGGAGAGAGGATGAGCAGTGCACGGTAAAGTTGCCTGCTCAGATTGGGTTGGGTTGGGTTACGTTGGGTGAGGTGAGAAGTCGCTGATGTAGGCCCATGTAGCCATGCTAAAAATATATATATATATTCTAGCTTCATAGCCCAAGTGATGCTTCGTAAGGATATTTTGGTAAATTACTTTTTTTGTATGGAAGAAAATGTTATGTGATGAAAATGCCTCTTTGATGTCTATGGTGAATTATAATTTGACATGTGCTGTCTCGAGGAGCAAAAACATCTAAAATAGTGTTCAGTTGAAAATGTAGGTGGTCAAAATTAGGCATAAAATTCAAAAATAAATCATGTGTCAATTAATGGCACAACTTTGGAGGTCTGTGTCAACACAGACAATCATTCCCCTATTTGTATTTACTAAAACACCCATTTTAATTTGTGATAAATAGTATACAACTTGGAGTAACAAATAAAATGGATTTCCTACCGCTAAAAAGCATGCAACAATCCTCTTGCACCAAGTATTGGGTGACATGTGATAGATAAAAGTGAAAAAAAAAAAAACAATCTAACAAAGGGTGTAAGATGTAGTTTTTAGCTTTTTCTGTCACATGTCACTCAGCACCTAACACAAAAGGGTGCTGCATGTGTTTGTGCTGTAGAAAATCCGCTTTGACTAATTAATCCTAATACACAAGTGGTCTAGAATTTGTCACCAATTGTTTGAAAAGTCCCTATAGTTGAATATGTTAGTCACTTAAAAACAAAAAACATGTTAACCATGTTACATTGAAATATTGGAAAACTACATAATATATGGAAATATTGCCAAATCTTTGTAAAAATTCCTTGACGTTTTTAAACAAATTCTAATAGAAGTATAAAAATACATTTTAAAACTGCCATTCACTACAAAGTGTCATAAAAATTGAGGAATACAAAGTAAATATGCAAAATGGACACTTGATTCTAATATTATTATTATTATGTTTTGTTATATATGAAATTTAATAAAATTTTAAATAAGAAGATGCATTCATTTATTATCTGAATAAAATACAAGAAAACGAAATATGAGGCCATTGCTAATATATTATGTATAAAATTTAACTTAGTTAAATAAAATATAAAACAAAATGGTTGTTCTTAACTAAAAAAAAACTAAAAGTAATGCACTCTAAGTCTCTAAGAAATAATAAATATAAGAAGGAAGTGTCCTAAATCTGGATAGCCAAATGTTATTATTTAGTCAACACTA
The DNA here is from genome assembly GCA_025762735.1 of Platanus orientalis. Taxonomy (NCBI): domain Eukaryota; kingdom Viridiplantae; phylum Streptophyta; class Magnoliopsida; order Proteales; family Platanaceae; genus Platanus; species Platanus orientalis. Next base: position 13,261 of record JAOXJP010067608.1, read on the forward strand.
CCAATGAATCTGTGAGAGTTTTCAATGAGTTTGGGTTGTATTTGTTTATAAAAAAAAATGTATACTTGACCACCTAAGATAAGAAGCACAATATTTTGAATTTTGTAATAAAAATATTTATTGGCTCATTTGATAAAATATTTTGTGATTAACATATATTAAACAAAAATTAAATATTGACCATTAGTAAATCACAACCTAGGAAATGAATCCATGTGGAACAAGGGTTAAGCTAAGGGATGCTAATTCGTACACAAATAATTTATTTTATTTAAAATATAGAGGATGGGATGTTAATAGGGCTCCACATAAGATTGGGCCATCCCAAACCTGGCTTGGTCCATTTTGGAAATGGTCAAAAATGATTTGACCCAACTTTAAAGTTAATAGGCCCTAAGCCTAATATAAAACCTGTTTTTTAAGCTTGGTCCGGTTCAATCCGACTCAGATTTAGGCCTGAGCTTAAAATGCATAATGATGGGCCTTACCTTGGGCCTATCAAGACCCAACCCATGTGATTTGAGCTAAGATAAAAATACTTCATAATAAATATATATATTAAAAAACAATAATAGACTCACGATTTATTCATTTGATTGGATCAATTTATGACACATACCTCTTGGATAGTACCTTTTAATGGTAGAGAGAGAAGGAGGAAAATTTATGAGAGAACAAAGAATAAAAATTATTAATTTAAAGAATGGGAAGTTATTAAAGAGATGGATATTTTAGGGAATGTGAATTATGTGATTGACATATTTGGGATATTTTAGGAGAGAATAGATTAGGAAACGATTGGAAACTTTTATAAGAAAGATAGATTTGAGAGAATATTGGGAAGAAGAAATAGTGGAAGAGAAATTAGAAATTAGGTTTAAGATATATATTGCCTTACAAGTATTTATATTGATAACTATTGCCATTTCCTTGATAAACCTATTGCTAGTAGTAATGATCTTAATTCTAGCATCCACCCTCAGTTTTAACGTTAGATATACCACGTATCAGCTCATGGTGTGGTCACACCAATTTTGGTCATTGGAAATTTTCTCCATCAGTCTGTGGTGCACATCACACTCAATCTTGGTCATAGAAGATTTGTTTTCCTTTATGCTGTCATGTCTTGTACTGCTTTATAGACTGGTACATGTATTGTGGACAGTACTTTACTGCAACAGATTCAGTATAAATGATGTGATAGAGCTTCCTAGACCCTGGTGATTGCCTTGATCAATGGACTCTTATTGCACTGTCGTTGCTGATCTCACTTAGAATTATTGAGAACATTGCTTATAACACAGATACATATAGCAACACCCCATTTTCCTTCATGGCTATTCTCTATTGAGTTTTTCATGCCGGTAGCTATAATCTCCACCAACATGCCCACTGATGGGTTTTTCCTCTTTTCCCGTGTCTTATAGTAATGCCTATCATCATCAATTAGGACTTAATCTATTTCCTCCTCATTTTTCCCTTTCCCGGATCCACTTCATAGAGTGGTTTGATTCATTCATCCAATACCTAAAGTGCCTATAGACACAATGGTTTGTCATAACAGTCGATTTCAGGCAGCCATAAAGCAGGTCACAATATTTTTGTTGCAGGAATTCAATGTATGTTGAATGAAGATATGTCTGAAAAGTCATTGGGATTGTTAAAATTTTTTCCTCTTAACTCCCTTCTTGGCTAGGAATCATTTGTTGGTGGTCATTAAATCTAGCATTATGCTTTTTCAGAATTTGTTAGTGTAAATTCCATAATATAATTATTTTAGAAATTGATTCGTTAACTCCATCTACCTTTTGATTTTTGTCTCCATGATTAATGATAAAATATAAATCTACATTGAAAGGATTTTATTGTTCTAAGTCTACCTTGGTCTTTTTCTTCAAATGTAATTTTGAGTAGTATAAAACTAAATTTCAAGTCAGCTACACTTTTATTATTCTCCTCCATCCAAGTTTATATCTTTCATTAAGCTATAATTATATATCTTCCCTTACTACTTCAACATGAATCTTTTTTCGCTCTTGATTCTGTGCACTAAAAATCTGTGCCCAATTCATGTTCAGAGGCATGTGATCACTCACATCAGCATTGAAAAGTGATAAGCACGTACCCCAAAAAATGCAAATCACTTTTCAATGCTGAAATGAGTGTTC
>JAOXJP010067618.1:0-15427 GCA_025762735.1 Platanus orientalis
GGCCAAGGGTGTGGGGTAGGGGGTTGTGGATCTCACTCCCATCAACTTTCAAATGCTTGGAGGGGGTCATGCCCCCCCCCCCTCTCCCATGTGACTCCGCCATTGGGTGGGTACTCAGGATGACATTCGAACTTCTTGCCTACACTAAGTTGGGATTAGGTACGGAAATCTGGAAACCTGCTTTTCAGGATGTATTAGAATGACATCAAGGGGCTGACACATCAGTGCTGAAAAGTGACCTTCACTTTTTGGGGGGTGCTTATTTCAATGCTGATGTGTCCACCCCTGATGCCATTCTAATACATCAGGAAAAGCAGATTTCCGTACCAAATCTTTTCTGCTTATCTAATGGTTTATTTGTATCCCATTTTGAATAACACTGAATTTAAGAACATGGATTTTTTCCAAACTAAATTAAAACGCCACATGGTCATTTTCTAAACCAAAATTAATTCTCCACACGATACTCCCAACATGATTTTACAACATGGATTTTCTTTCTTTATTGCTTTTGAGAATCACAAAATGGTCTTTTTATAGACTAAAATTACATAAGTACAATTCATGGAAAGTGGAATCGGAATTTGGAAAGACACATTTCTAATTTTTTCTTCTTAATTTGCTAAATAAATGAAAACCGCCTGGTTATATTAAAACCAGGTTCATAAAAAACCAATTGGTTTTCTTCGGTTTTGCTGGCTTTACTTTTGTGTGTATGTTCTCTCACATATATATAATTGATGAATAATGTTCTCTCATTATATTCAAGCTAGAGGCAGAATTCACCAGCAAGAATTGGTTTGTCACAAGTCAAGAGGAATAACACTACAATGGATTAGGGGTAAAGATCAAAACTGGAGCACTGAGACCAGAAACTTAAAATAAAAAAACATCAAGTGTTCTCTAGAGGAAAAATGTATTCAAATCAAATTCCAATTTGTAGGAGGTAAAAGCATCTCTGTCACAACAAATATGCTTGGTGGTCCCAGTGTCCCCCACCCAGTCTCTAGTGTTGGCAATGTAGTTTACCTCAGTAACCATAGCCGTAATTTTCTCTTCTACTTCTGCCACGTTAACCTTGGCGAACTTTTTCTTCTTATGGCGACACACTGATGCAGGATGCCCATATTTTTCATATACAAAACATTCTCCATTTATTTTGGTAGGCTTTTTGAAGTTTTTAGTGTTCTTTTCGAAGAATTTCTTCTTCCCCTGAAATTTATTTTTCTTCCTAGCTTTCTGTTTTCTTTCATTCTCTACAATATTAGTGTGTACTACAATTTCTTTGGATTTCTGGGTTTTTTCTTTCATTCTATTATTTTCTTCTCAATGGATGTGAATTATCAATTCTTTCAGCGGTAAATTCTTTCTTTTCCTTCTCATATTGTTTTGATAATCTTTCCAGGAAGGGGGTAATTTTTTTAGAAGAAACCCTGCCACAAACTTCTCTACCTAAGGCATGCCATCTGCCTCCAATTGAGTTACCAGATTCTGGAACTCATGAATCTATGTAGACACAGATTTATCCTCTGTCATTTTAAACTCTAGAAAGTTTTCGATCACATGTTTTTTATTTCCCTCATCCTCTATTTTGTATTTTTCTTCTAAAGCCTGCCAAACATCACAGGCAAATTCTTCTACACAGTAAAGGTCATACAGTTCATTCGACAGTGCATTCAATATAGCATTCAAACATATTTTATTTGCTTTGTTCCAGTTTAAAATTGTTCCTGACCGTGCAGGTTCCAGTTGGTCCTCAGTCTCTTGAACCCTCGGTTCAAATAAAACATAGGCCACATTGGCCATCTCAAGTAGGAAGAAAACCTTCTTCTGCCACCTCTTAAAGTAGGAACCATTGAATGGCTCTACCTTGGATACGTCGGGTATAGAAGAATCCATATCACAGTTTCAGTAGAAATATCACTTTAAGATTGTAAATAATAGTTGAGATAATTCAATATCCGACAATAGTAAATGATGGCAGTAGTAAATATGATGCGTATCAACTCACAGATTGCTCAGTATGTAATAGATGTAGTCCAACAGATTATATAGGACTTCTTCTAACAAGGTTTTGAAAGCTTCTACTAGTCCTCTATAGAACATATGAATAAGTTTCTCTCAAATAGACTACTGAATTTTAAATCTCTTTACCCATAAATGCTAGGGATTGCAAACCAAATGGGCTCCGGACCACGTCAACCCATGAAGGGTCTTAAGAATGTGGGGTTTTAATAATAAACAGATTGGGCACGATAAGCCACAAACATGTCATTGCAAAGTGCCTTGGCTTGCCACACAGAAATCCCATCCATACATTTGTAAATCATTTTTAGCTCTAATTACTGAGTGCCATAGACCTATGAATTTCATAGGCAAATGTGTATATATACTAAAACAAAGAAATCTGATGTGGAATGCTTCCCTACAACCGTACCTACCACATGTGCTCTCTCCAAGCTCGTATATATTCATCTCAAGTTTCTTCTCTTTAACATCTCTAGTTCTACACACTAATCTCTTAAAATCCCTCTCTAACATCTCCATCCCTAGCTCCTATTCGTCTTTTATCTCACCCATGTCTCCTATCTCTAACTCACATCTCTATCTCCTAAAATCCCTTAGATTCAATCTTTCATTTTTTAATTTTTTTTTCTCCCCACATCTCTCACCTATCTAATTGGAAGCTCTTATCTCTCCCTGTCTCTAAGGGTGTATTTTGATTCACAGAATTGGAATTGGCACAAAATTAAATTTCACGAATTTAAAATTCTACCATTTAGATGCATATATATGGACAGAATTGGAATTCAAAAATCTCAATTCCACTATATAGATGCACAAATATTCAAAAATCTCGATCAACCCCTTTTATTTGTTCTTTGCATGGTGTGTGGCCTTGAGATTCTATGGCCCATCACCAAGGACACTCAAGTCTTACGAGTTGGGCACCGAAGCTTTGCATTCACCATGCTCGGGCTTTGGTATAGCTTTTAGTTCCTCGATAACCACTACAAAGGCGTTATGTTCACACTTATCAGGATTTTAATGCAGCTTACCTACTATAAAGATCACTTGGGGGAGAGAACCTAGTTTTAAACTCTTTCCATAAGTTAATGTGAGTTAGATGTTCCACTCAGGGGAATTTTGATCAATTAATAAAATAACAAAGGGCATTCTGAGTACTTTGTCTTAAAAAAAACTCATCACAGTTGCTTGAGGGAGGATGGCGTTTTAGTCATTTGAATAGACTTAAAACATAGCTAACATGAGCTAGATTTATCACTCAGGAGCATTTTGATCAATTTATATAATAACAGAGGGCTTTTTGGGTACTTTATGCATGTGTTGAAAAAACTCTTCATAGTTGCTTGAGGGAGGAGGGAATTTTAGTCATTTGAATAGACCCGAAATATTGATGAGGGTATTTTGGTCACACACCATTTCATAAGAAGGAATTGGAAATAATAGTGTATGGGTTGTTATTTCAATTCCGTTGATTTGGGGCTTTAATTATGCATTCTAATTCCATAGGGATTTTACCTAAATCCATTTCTGTAATTGAAAATTGATTCCAAACAATGAAAATGGATTTGGGTACTCCAATTCCATTTCTACTCTCCAATTCCTTAAATCCAAACATACCCATAGTGATTACCATGAATCGAATTGATTGGATTATATTATAGAGAATTCCTTTTGTACTCTTAATTTCTAGAATTTATGGATCTACACTATGCCATTTATGATTCATACTTGAGAAGCTTGAAGTTCCTATTACATGAGTGAACACTATGATTTCCTTTATAGAACCCTTGATTGATTTCATGAGATGCCATGTTTTTTGTTGATAATCTCTTTTGTATTGTCAAATAAAGTCATTGAACATACATTCCATGATACCTATAATTATAGATTGTGATTGATAGTCCACAATTCCTTATCTTCATAATGGAGATTTTCTTTAGTGATTAATTACGAGAATTTTATAGATTTTGATTAATTTCTCAATACATCATGTAGAATACGTTATTAAGTTCATTGTCTTCACATGATCCATAATGATTAAGTATCTTAATGATTGTTGTAAAGCTAATGATCACCACATGTACTACTTTGAGGATCCACACTAAGGTCACATGACACTCCCTTGAGTAAAGAGATATAAATGAATGAAATGTAAGAAAAGCCTACAAGAATCAGTGAAAGAAAATTAAGAATGGAAAGATAAAGACAAATGATACACAAAACATGTAATAAAAAAGTGGAAATGCATAAGATCGATCCCATTATTGGGGGTTAAATGATGACATAAAATATTGCCATTGGGGGTTAAACAATGGCATAAGATCCCACCATTGGGGGGTTAAAGGATGACATAAGATCTTGTCATTAGTGGTTAAATGATGGCTTCAAAGTAAAAGACATCCAAGTAAAGAGATTATATGAAAAGAAAAGAAAAGAAGAGCATATGAAAATAAAATAAATGGAAAAGAAAGTAAAGTATATAAAAGTACAAGGAATATAATTGAGAGTAAAGGAACGTGAAAGTGCAAGAAAGAGAAACGAAAGAAAATTACATGAAAGCATAAGAAAGTGGTAACAAAACTATGCGAATGAACAAGAAATTGAAAAGTAAAGTGGCATATTCAACAAGTGAATTGGAACTATATTTATGAAATGTAAAAGAAAATAAAGAAAGATAGTTTATACTACGATTGACATGGAGAAAGACTAAAGATGAACAAAGATTAAAACTGAGAAAAGAAAAGACAAAAGAACAAAACACACAAAGAGAAATTACATGAAAGATCTATACATGACTTGGCATGGTTCTTCTTATACTACTTAGTCTCTTTGTGACTTCAATCCATATGCATATTGTCATGCATATATCATGTTCTGCTTGCTCAATTTCATGTCATTTTGTATAATGACTTGTTGAACCTATCAAACTCACCCAAATTGACACCCCCACAAATTGAGTCATGTGAGAGTCACAGTTTCTCGTGCCACTTATGGGAGGTACTTTTCCAAAGTTAAAGGACAAGGAACAGGAATGAGGACTTTATTTCATTGTTGTTTCATTATTAAGAAATTGTAGTAAACATACTTCATAGTTCATACTATTATAGAATCCCTCTTTGGAGACAAGACATCTTTAGGCTCTGTTTGATTGCATGGGAAGTTGGAGAATTGAAGTGAAGTGAAATATGATTTCCCTCAACTTTCCAAAATGTGTTTGATTGCCATTGGAAAGTTGAGCAGAAGTTAAATTTTTTGAAAGTTTTCCAAAAGCAAATGCAACAATCTAATCTTTTTTGATGAAAACTTCAAAATCCTTTTTTTGGAAAGTAGTTTGGAAAACTCATTTTCCATTTTTGAGCTTTCTACACAATCAAACGTGAAGAAAGTTGTGCATTTAATTTTGAAAAATTGATTTATTTTTCATTTAAATTGATTTATTTTTCATTTAAAATTTTTTACTTTCCATGCAATCAAACAAAGCCAAGAAACAACTTTCTTAGGATTTCTTGACCACGATGAAGCATGTACGGTAACTAACAGCAATTGAAAGCTAATTGTGATAAATGGGAACCTTGTACTCTAACAACCTCGCAAGCTTTTGCCATGCCTGCCCATCCAGGGAAAGGTTCTATCTAATTAATAGTTCATGGTTTTTGAATTTTTCTTCTTTTAAATTTTTTATTTGTAAGGAAGTTCGGTGGTAAGGATAAAAAAAGATGGATACACAGATTGCAATTTGCAAAGAAGGCATGGCAAAGGCTTACGGAGTTTTTGTTGATGAATCATCCACTCTATTGTTTTCTGGTTTGTGATCAAGGTGGAAAATGCTATCTATAGGACCATTTCATGGCTTTAGGATGGTTCACTAAAATGAAGCGATCTACATTAATAAGAATCATCTTGTCATAGAAGACCATGTTGACTCGATGTATGCAGTGCACAAGGTATGGTCACACAACCCTTGAATGACATCCTCCTCAACGTTCATCTTGGAAAGTCACACACACACACACACAGAGACCAAGAAACATCAAGTTAAGAGAGACAATCTAAATCAGGAGAGAGAGATAAGAGAGGAAGAGGAATGGATTACCGCATCATGGATTTGGGTAATTCGATTTCTTTGTATCTAAAACCGATCCAAAAGATAGAAACAGAATTTCAGACCCAATTCTATTTCTACACCTTCAAATCTGTAAATCCAAACGTAGCCTAAATAAACTTTTTACCCAAAAAAAAAAAAAAAAAAAAAAACTAAATAAACTCAATCCAACATATTTCAAATCTTTTCAGGTTTCTATAAACAAGTTTTAACTCAATCTCTCTGTTATGTTACTACGTCAATAAGACTTCAGGTCCAAGATCTCAATGTAAATCTCTATACCACTCTAATTTCTTATTGGAAGAAGCTTGGATGTTTTTATTAAAATCTAATGAAATTACCTCAAGAAATTTCAGAAATTTAAACCCCTAAGTTTGAAGAAGATATTGTCAAAAATAGATAAGTTAAAAAGTAAAAAAAAAGGGTCAAAGAAGAGAGATGCCCTGAGAGTTTATTGCTAGTTTTGTGGTGACAGAGAAATTAAAATTAAAATGGAATAATTAATTTGAAAATATTTTCAAAGTCAGTCATAGACCACAATCGTGTTCAGTCACGAAACACATGACTTGCCAAGTCAATTTATTTGTCGTGATAGATGAATCTAGTCATGGTTTAATATGTAAATTGCGATTTACTGATTTTTTTGTCTTCTTTAATTTTATGATTATGTTAAACGAGTCATCGGTGCATAAAAAGTGTCGTTATCACATTTCTTGAAAATAGTGAGAAGTCTTCAAATAATGTGTAAGGGATTGTGGTCAAGTTAACTCTGGGATACAATTTAGCTTAAATAAAACCTTTGTCTCTTTACAGTTTTGCACTTTCTTGCATAGTCGAACGACACCTTGACGTATTTTTAAATCTCAAAAGTCTTAGGGTTTAATTTTGTAGAAAATCATAACGATGTTGCAAAACAGTTTTTCAAACAATGATCACTAAAGAGGTCAAGGTAATATCTCTCAAGGAGAATACTGAATCTCAAGAGAATGTTACTCAGTTGAATCAAGAGATCTCCCTTAATAGGGAGTACGGATCCAACATAATCTTAGTTTCCAGAACTCAAAGTTGTGCCTCTCAAGGAAGAGAGCCAAGTTAAAAAACTGAATGCACAAAAAGAAAGAATAAAGAGATGAAGAACATGCTAATCTTTGGAATACACGCAACAACAACTGTCTAAACTCTTTCTTCTTCCTCTTCTTTTCTTAAAGAAAACCCTAAGAATGCGATTGGTTGCATTCTCATTCGGTGTGAGATGAGAAAAATGTGAGAAATCACATCTTAATTGTGTGATTGGCTGCAATCACAGATTATGAGATTAGAAAATAATGCTATTTTGGGATTTTAAATCCCTAATTTAAAATCGCATAAATTAGTTACGAAAATGGCAAAAAAAACCAGAAAAATTTATCGGGAAGCGATGTCGAGACAGAAGAGCCTCTCCTTCAGCTTTGCCAACCTCAACCATTCTTGCATCTACTTCGCCACCACTGATGGCAACCCCTCCCTTGGTTAATCCTCCACCTGCAACTCCTCCACCTACTTCACCCCCACCTGCATCAGCCCCACATACATCTCCTCAGCCTTCTCTCTTTCTCAATTTCCCCCCACCTTCCCTTTTGTTAAATGCGAATGCCCTGTGGAGGGCTTCATCCCTACACCCTTCCCTTGTAGATCAATGGTAACCCAACAAGCCCCTGCTGGTTGCCTTGGAGACCCCCTGCATTGAAATCTTCTTCTAAATTTTCCTATAAGACCCCAACAAATCCAAGGAGATAGGAGAACTAGATGAGGTGCCCATTTTTTTGACCCCATAAAGGAGCTCTCTTGATTTTTGCAATTTTCAATTGCTAGCAACTTGAACAGGTTCACCATGAAGCCATAAAAACCCCATTTCTCTGTTTTAAGCCCTAAAACCAGAGGCTTTCTCATTTTTGGTGGCCAATCCTTTTGAGACTACAGAAATTCGTCACGATCGAGCCCTAACAGCTTGATTTCAACACCTCCTCCCTCCTCTGCCTCTTCTCCACCTCTCACGGTGAATTCTCCCACACTCACGAACCTCAAGAACTCTCTTATTTTGCTTCATTGTTTTTTCACCGATTTTCTCAATGCAACCAATCAGCAAAACAATCAATGACTGCAACCAATTACAGCCTAATGCAGCCAAAAAATCACCCTTCTTATTAGTTTATGACCCTTTTATAGAGGGAGAGAGATAAAGATAGAGAAAACCCTAATAGAGGGAGGGGTTACCACAACCCTAAATTCTTTCTAAATCTAACATATTCTAACACTTATGATTCATGGGAACATATGGCCCTAGATAGAGCGAGTGGGAAAATAGGAATCATGTAACTAAGCTCTAGTAGATGGGAAAAGGTTGAGTTGAATGTAACTTCTCCAATATTGGAATGTCACTATCTATATCCAACAAAAATTAACTTAAATCTCTAGTGATTGATGTAAACTTAACCAAACTCTTTCACGTAAAATAACCACAAATGTCATCTTATAAATATAAAAACAAAACAGCCAAAAGAAATGTACAAATAACTAGATTAATTATCAGCAAAAGAAGCAAAACCCAAAGCATAACACAAGAAATGAAAACTGAATTTCCATTTTCATTAATGAAAGAAAGAAAAGAAGCTTTATATCCAAGGTTGAATATAAGACTCCAAATTGTCCAAATAATAAATGAATTCCAAATCTTATCCATCATGATTCTTTTATTTTATTTTTGATAGGTAAACATTAGTGGTTAATATATTAATAGGTGAAGATGGGTTTTGACTACCGAATTGGAAATTTTCATCAATAACTACCAAAATGGAAATTTTCATCAAGCAAAGTTGATAAAAAAACAAGACACTAAATGAAGAAACGACTAACCTTCTTGGTCGTTCAAGCAAAGCAATTGAGAGAGCAGTGTATAATTGCAGAGAAGATAATAGCAGTAGTGAAGTGGGAAGATCAAGAGATAAGACAGTATAGCAGCAGAGCAGAGAAAAACAGTCGGGAGGTGGGGAATTTATAATCTTCAAACTTTGGGTAAAAGTTTCTATAAAAAAAAAGGCTTTGGGTGGAAGTTTTGGAACAGTGAAGTGAATTGAGACCGAGACAAGTTTTTTTGTGTCTTCGAGCTGAAGTATTGATTAACCGAAAAAACTAAAAAGTGAGTGAGTGGGCCTGTGAGTCTGAGAAAGCAAGAATCTGGAATAACTTGGTTTTGCTGGGATCGGTTTATGAACGCTTCCCTTAACAAACGCTCATCACTGCTCCTTGCCAGGGGCAGACACATCAGTGTTGAAAAGTGATTTTCACTTTTTTGGGGGGTGCATATTCACTTTTTGGCACTGATGTGCCCACCGCCCCACAAGGAGCAGTGGTTAGCATTCGTTAAGGTGAGCTCAAGGGCACGTAGGATCCTCTCTGTGAGTACCCGTAGGAAACGCCTACGGCAATTGAACGTGAGAGACAAGTTGATCTTTTAAATTTAAAAAAAAAAAAAGAACCTTAAATATATCTAGGACTAAGCCTTCAAATATTATCTTGATAACTTAGCAAATTGGACAAGATGCTCTCAAAAGCTTGTAGTCCATTCCTTGGCACTATGAACACAACAGGCAAGATCGCTTATAACGCAAACAAGATGCTCAAAAGCAACAAATCCGTTCCTTGGCACTATAAACGCAAGTGAATACACAAAAGAGTCCATCACCAGTTTATAAGCTAGTAAGAGATTGATTGTAGCGCAAACAATATGCTCAAAAGCAACAAGTCCGTTCCTTGGCACTATGAAACGCAAGCGAATGCTCGCTTGCCGGTTTATAGGTCATTTAAGAGATTGATTGTAACACAAACAAGATGCTCAAAAGCAACTAATCCGTTCCTTGGCACTATGAAACGCAACTAGCTAATCTGTTCGTTCCTTGGCAGCCCTAGAAGTTGATAATGAATCCCTTGAATCTTTGATGTGTACTTCTCAAGAGTCAAATTAAGATACAGTACACTATACGTCTAGGCTTTATATATAAGCCTTACAAGCCTTCGTTGATAAACCCAATAAGAAACGAAACTAATCTTAATAGAGTCCTAATCTTTTAACATTCTTATATCTTGTAAACACATCTAAACAATAAAGCCAAGAAGAATGATTGTCTGTGTTGACACAGGCCAATGTAGGAGTGCCACTGATTGGCACATGATGTGTTTTTGAATTTGGCGTTTCTGTGTTTTTTTTTTCTTTTTCTTTCACCTTAAAACTTTTTAGAACCCCCAACACAGCGTGTCGGCTTATAATTCACCGTAAACACTATTCTAAACCCAGATCTCAAAAGGGTAAACATCCCTTGCTCGAGAGCAAATCCTCTTCAACAAACTTAAAATACAATAAACGGAAATTACCGTTAAGAAATGGCATGTAAAAAACAGAAAATAAAATAATTGAAATTTCAACATTGGACAAGAATTTTAATATACGTGACATTGTAGATTTAAAAGTGAGTCCACTATTAGCCACCCTCTTGTCATGGATTTAGCTTTTCCAAGCTCCTTAGACCGTGCGATACTTGTGTTACTCCCATTTATAGACAAGTCAGTCTTCCCAATGCCAACACTTAGAGTGTTAGTCACTTAGTGCACAACTCTTACATTTGGAGGGAAATATAAAAAGCTTTATTGAACTCACTCTTAGAATGCTTACAATGCTCACAACTCCTTGAGTGGTTTGCAAATAAGGGGTTCTCCCCCTTTTATAGCCCTCCCAAGCCCCCTCCATGGCCTAGGATGTGCCATGTGTTATACATCTAAGGGCTAGGAATTCTCTAGACCCTTTCTAGAAAACTCTCCCACCTCCTCAAATGAAGGTCTGTAGAATCCTTCTTAGAAATATCCAAAGTGTTCTAGGGTCTTTTACCATCCTCTAGAACACTCCGGATTTCTTTGGACCAATCTAGTGTATTCTAGACAATTTTATGTACAGAAGCCAAATTGTATGTACAATGTGTCTAGAACACTGGCGAGGGTCATCTGTGGGCGTGCAGTGACAATCTCCCCTATCTAATCTGACAACGTCCTCGTCGTACCTTTGTGGAACCTCTTGATTTGCTTCTCGAATTGCCATAGTATGTCGGCTCACTCCCAACTAGCCTCACTATCTGGTTGATCCTTCCATTTCACTAAGTACTCCATGTAGGGAGGTATGCTTCATCTCCACACAGTTTGATCCGCCAATATGCTGTCTACCTCCTTGTCAAAGGATGTAACTACTGCCATTGGTGCCTGTGTAGAGACTCCAAGATCAGGGTCTTCCATATCCTCATGATAGGGCTTTAAGTAGCTGGCATGAAAGAGAGGATGTATCTTCAGATGGGCAGGCAATTGCACTTGGTAGGATACCTTGCCCACCCTCTTTGTGATAAGGAAGGGTCCCTCGTACCTTCACACCAACCTCTTATGCACATTCCTTAGTGTCTTGAATTGTTGGGATAGGAGCTTCACTAGTATTTGGTCCTCCACCTGGTAGTCCACGGTCCTCCTCTTTGTATTTGCCCATTTCTTCATTCTCTTGGCAGCCTTTTGTAGATTGCTCTTGGCTAACTCTGTCTTCTCCTGTCAATCTTATGCAAACTTATAGATGGCCGGGCTCTTCCCTGTGTATCCTGTCATCACCGTGTGTCGGGTAAGAGGTTGTTGTCCTGTTGCTAGCTCGAATGGCTATGATGCATAGACTCGGACCTTTGTAAGTTGTAAGAAAATTGGGCCACATCAAGAAACTTGGCCCAATCCCTTTGGTTGGCACTCACAAAGTGCCTTAAGTATAGTTTCAGGAGCGCGTTGATACGCTCCGTTTGTCCATCCGTTTGAGGATGGAAGCTTGTAGAGAAGTGGAGGTTGAAACCCAACAACTTGAAGAGTGCCATTCAAAATCTTCCTATAAACCTTAGGTCCCAATCACTTACAATGCTCCTTAGCACGCCCCAATACTTAACCACATTTTTCATGAAGAGGCATGCTGCTTCCTCAGCCATGCAGTTTGTGGGTGCTGCGATGAATGTGCCATACTTAGAGAATTGATTTACCACCACCATGATAGACCCGCATCCCTCCGACTTAGGTAGTGACACAATGAAGTCCATTGACACACTCTCCCACAACCTTTCCGATATTGGCAGGGGCTCCAGCAATCCCCCAGGATGTTGTTGCTCTACTTTATCTTGTTGGCACACAAGACAACTCCTCACATAGGCCTTGACGTCATCCCTCATCTAAGGCCAATAGTATGCCACTTCTAGTAGTGCCAAAGTGTGCCTTTGCCCTGTGTGTCCTGCCCACTTGGTGTCATGACACTCCTTGATCAACTCCTTCCTTAGGTTTCTTCACTTTGGCACGTAGAGCCACTCACCGATGGTGTAGAGGAGGTCATCTTGCACCCAAAATCTCTTTGTCCTCCATTCCCGAGCCATCTCCATTAGGCCTTTAGCCATGACATCATGTGTTAGGCCTTCTTTGATCCATGTGAGTAGTGTCCCTTGCAGCTGGTTGATTGATGCTAGCCACTCTAGCCTTAGTGAAGCTAGCTCCGCCTTGCGATTCAGTGCATCAGCCACTTGATTGGTCCTTCCTGGCTTGTACTCCATCACCATGTCGAACTCTGCCAAAAAGTCTTGTCACCTTGCTTGCTTAGGACTTAACTTCTTTTGGCCCTAGAAGTAGCTTTTTGCCACATTGTTTGTCTTAACTATGAACAGTGAGCCTAGCAAGTAGTGCCTCCACATTCTTAGACAATGGACTACAACTGTCATTTCCTTCTCTTGCACTGTGTACCTCATCTCCACATCATTTAGCTTCCTACTTTCATATGCAATGGGATGCCCCTCCTACATGAGTACCCCTCCAGTGGCAAAGTCTGAGACATCCGTGTGCACCTCATATGGCAGCCTATGATCCGGTAGGCATAGTACCCGCTCCTCCATCATGACCTTCTTCAAATCTTCAAAGGCCTTTTGACACTTCTTTGTCCACTGCCAACCTATATTCTTCTTCAGTAGGTCTGTCAGTGGTGCTGCCCTCGCCGAGTAGCCTTTGATAAACTGCCTGTAGTAGTTGACCAAGCCTAAGAATGACCGTACCTCAGTCACCTTAGTGGGCACCTCCCACTCCTGGATAGCCTTGACCTTGGCTTCATCCATCTTTAGCTAGCCCCCTCTAACCTTATGTCCTCAGAAGATCACCTCCTCCTAGGTGGTAGCTTCTTGGGCAGCTTGTCAGGCATGATGTCCTCATTCTCCTTGAGGACTATTTCAATCTCCCTTGGCAACTCCACCTTTTCCCCTGGGTCATTTGTGGTCTCTACCATTGTTGCCGAGTATGTGGGCTCACCCTTCTTCAAGCCACGGGTGAGTTGCAGTGCAAATAACATCTTTCCACTTGACTTGGTTCCTTGCACCCAAGAACCATGCATGGCGCACTTTCCTCTACGATGCAAACTATATTCACAAAAGGCATCAGAACAGTTTTTACCTTGCTGAAGAAGTCCATCCCCAGCACTACTTGGAAATTGTCCATGGGAACCACCGACAGATCTGTCGTGCCACTCCAAGAACCAATCCTTAGCTCTACTCCTCGAGCCATGACATGAATGGCACAGGCATCCGAGTTGACAGCCTTTAGCCATCCGGTTTCCTTGGCTACCTTCAATCCCAACTGCTTGGCTTCTCTTGCAACAACGAAGTTGTGGGTAGCTCCTGTGTCTACCATAGCCTTGATGCGCTGTCCATTGATCTTTGCCTTTATGTACATGAGCTCCTTGTGTGCTGGCTTGTGGCTCTCTTCCTTCTTCTTTAGGGCATTAAGGAGTTGCAGGGCCCCTACCCTGGGTTCTCCTTCCTCTTCTTCTTCATATTCTACTTGGGCATCACTAACATTAAGGGCTTTCTTCTTAAGACAATCTCGGGCTAGATGCTTACCTCCACAGATGAAGCACCCCATGTCCCTAAACTTGAACTTTCCCTTGAAGCTCTTATTGCATTTTCGTCATTCTTGCTCTCAGATGGTTGTGGTGAGGCCTCCTTGGAAGAACTAGCCTTCTTCTCTCCCCCACCTTTGCCTTGGCTAGCCTTAGAGAACTTAGGTTTTGAAGATTCTGCCTTCTCGAACTCCACAAGTTGCTTTAGGACTACCATGGCTATTGCCAAGTCTTGGACTCCCCTGCATTGTAGCTTTAGCTCAGCCTAGTTTTGCAAGCCATCCATGAAGTTGAAGAACAAATCCTGCTCTAGTATATCTAGGATCTCAAGCATTAGGGTTGAGAACTCCTTCACATAGTTATGCAACGTCCCCGTATGCTTAAGCCGCTTTAGACTCTTCCGGGCTAAGTACTCCACATTCTCGGGGTAGAATTGCTTCTTAATCTCCCTTTTGAAGTCTTCCCATGTGTCAATGGTGAAGGAGCCTCACTCTATGTCGGCATGTCTCCTACGCCACTATAGCATAGCAGTATCAGTGAGGAACATAGCAGTTGAATGTACTTTAGCCTTTTCATCGTCAAGCCTAATTGCCTCGTAGTATTGCTCTAGCTGCCTCAAGAAGTTGTCGAGCTCCCTTGCATTCCGTGTGCCATCATATATCTTGGGTCAGGTGTCCTAACCCTTGGTGCCTCCCAAGCAGGTGTGGCCTTAGTAGCCACTCCTCTCTTCCACATGGCCAAGTCACTCTTAAGCTCATTGACTTGGGCCTTTAGGTCGTCAATCTCTCCCATTAGCTTGGCTTCCAACGCATCCTTCTTTTGATGTAGAGTAGCGACCACCTCATTGAGGGTTCCTTGCATGCTTCCCTTGAGGTCTTCGATCTCTTTCTCGTAACCCTCCATGCTGTCCCCTATCAAGTCACATTGGTCTCTCACCTCGGCAATGGTAGACTCCAGTCTTGCCATTCATGCTTCCACGCTACTCATGACATCCTTGGACTTGCCATGCTTCTTGTTACCCCTGGGAGGATTGCTCTCTCCTGTCTTAACAAAGGCAACTTCACTCTCAACTTTAGATGCATTCTTTCCCTCTATGTAGCAGGACCTTTGCTCTGATACCACTTGTCACGGACTTAGCTTTTCCAAGCTCCTTAGACCGTGTGGTACTTGTGCTATTCCCACTTGTAGAAAAGTTGGCCTTCCCAATGCCAATACTTAGAGTGTTAGTGACTTAGTGCACAACTCTCACACTTGGAGGGAAATATAAAAAGCTTTATTGAACTCACTCTTAGAATGCTTACAATGCTCACAACTCCTTGAGTGGTTTG
>JAOXJP010067639.1:0-15426 GCA_025762735.1 Platanus orientalis
GTCATTGTGTTTGGCATAGTTGAACATTTTACATTATAAATTCCTAAAGAATGTTTCTTGGTGGCAAAGATAAAAATTCAAAAGGAAAAAATAAATTCACACTAATATATTTCCTCTCCATCAAGAATATGAATAGTAGAATTCACAAGATATCCCAGTGTTTAAGAGTCAATACTCCTTTAGCACAAGTACTCATATCCATGTTTTCTCAGTTCACTGAGTCTACTCCCAGACAGGCGTTGGATTCCGACCTATGATGGCATCCGTGCAACACTATCAGAGAGGGCTTTCCCCTTCTCCCACTCCAACGATATACTTATTAAAAAATCTAAAAGCTAACATACAAAGTACACTAATTCATTAAACTAAATTCACAAACCACACATCCTTAGGAAAAGAAAAAGGAAAAAAAAAAACCCATTAAGAAACAGTTACAGAGAAACAAATTGAACAAATGAGCATTTGCATTGATTTTTTTCTGACAGCATTGATATGTGATTTAAAAAGTACCCAACAGTCATTACCTGCATCCTCTTTATTATCCATGACCTTCCGCAACAAAGCATCACGTGCACATTCAGCCGCCATCCTATAACCTAACAGCTCAAACACAAAACATTCAAAAAGGGCACACAGACATCTAGCATAATCCTTAGGTCAACAAATAGAAACAAACAAATTAAAGAAAGCTACATAGTTTCCAAGACCAAACTCATTTCGAGACAATGAATTATAGGTGAATAAAAAACAAACAATAATAATAATAATAATAAATAAAGCTACATAGTTTCCAAGAACAAACTCATTTCGAGACAATAAATTATATGAGAATAGGATTAAACTTAAGGGTGGCAATTCATGTTGGCGGGTCAGCTTCATGTTGTGTCAAGATAAGGGTATACGACTATATGGCTCAACCCTAACCCGACCCATTTATTAATCGCATAGTTTGCCAACTCCTCGAATTGACTCCTTGACTCCCCCAAGTTGACTCCACTCCTAAGCCTCACAAGTAGAGTCATGTTGACTCCGAACCATATCTGACTCACTGAGTCAAGTTACTAACTTGGACCAATTCATGTGACTCAGCCAAGTCTTGTAGACCTTAAAATGACCCAAAACCAAGTTAGAACACAATAAGATACTCTAATTGTTTGGGGGCTCAAGGTTTATTTTCTAAAATCTCCAACAAATGAGCTCACAGAGACATTCAAAACCCTAGACGAAAGAAAGAGTAAAAAACTTGGAAGGATGAAGACTAAGGTGGTAGGAAGATTAGACTTTTAACTTGAACTTCTAACCATATAGACTTGGACCTTAGAGATTATGTGGTATTTTGTTTTTATGCTTATGTTGAAAAGATGTACTTTGGTTTTTAATATATTAATACTTACTTTAGTTTGTACTTTAGAGTTTATAATTAGTTACATCTACCTTGTTATGGTATTAGACTATTAGTAGTTTGTATAGTTTATTTTTGAATTTTCAAGTTATGATACTACCAAATATTTATATTTATCAAGAAAATGGATAATACTTCAGCCAAAACACTATATATAATTTTTAACTATTTTTATATTTTATAAAAACAAAAATAAAAAGTGACATGACTCCCCAAGTTGACTCCAGTGACTCCCGAGTCAACTCCACTCCTAAGTTGTCCGAGTCAAGTCAAATATCTGAATTGGCAAACCTTGATTAATCGGGTCAAAGCGGGTCACGTTTACAGTCAACCCTAACCCGCTTATTTTGTGTTGGGTTCATTTCAGGTTCACGGATTATGTGGTAATTCACGTTCATATTAGTGTCATGTCAAGTTAAAGATATACAACTATATGGCTCAACCCAAACCCAACCCATTTATTAATCATGTCAAAGTGGGTCAACCCGCTTTGACCCGAAACACGTTTACAGTCAACCCTAACCTGGTTATTTTGTGTTGTGTTCATGTCAAGTTCACGGGTCGTATCAAACATTGCCATCCCTAATTAAACTTTCAAAAGCAGAGCATTTGAAATTGAAAAAAGAAAAAAATAATAATGACATTTACACAAGCCTCAACTCAACAGCATATCAGCAGAAAACACACACTTACTGTTGTGCTGTATAATAAGCACCCTAGCCAATCACTCCAATACCAAAATCAACAACATTTCTACAGATTCAACTCCTTTCAGAAGTTTCAAGCAAACAACTGAGTATCGCATTCTAGAGAATAATAAGGTCTTCTACAATATCTTCTGTATTCAAATATGAAAATAGCAGTGTAGCCAAAGTGTCAAAAAAACATCTCTGTAATTGAGGTTCCTTGGAGAGGAATCCCAAAGCAACCCAAAATATGGTTCAATTTATTTAATTAAAATGAAACAAAGTTGAAAGAATAAAAGAAAGCAAGATGAATTAAAAAGTATTTCTTGAAGAAAAAACACAAGGGAAACACACACACACAGAGGTAGTATCTAAAGCTAGATACCTCAATAAATGAATGGTAAGTCATTCCAAGCAAAAATTACAGAAGAAAATAATTCCAAAATTATAGCCACAAACCCAAACTAACCGCCTAGCAGAGTTGGTATACTAATATTCAACCAAAAAACAATGTACTACCACAAGCTAAAAAGAAACCAGAACCTGAGATTATTGTCATTGGATGGATCTTCGTTGCAACCAACTTTTCAGCCTCCCTTAGAAGTTCTCCAGCCAAAACAACAACTGAAGTTGTCCCGTCACCAACTTCATCATCCTGAACTTTAGAGATGTCTGACACCCGTAAATTAAGGAGTGGCATCCATCATTCAAAACATGAGTGTTTAAACATGAAGAAGCATAATAATTCTTTAAGATAGCTGAATGATCACTTTCAGTAACAAGATTCACCCAAACAAGGTGAGCAAGAGAGTTATAACTACACACATAATAGTCTAATGAACATCATCAAGGCTACTAATAAACAACTCAATACCCAATGATATGACCAAATACACAAGGGACAGCAACACTAACCATCATATTCAACCATTAAACAGCAAATCAAGATTCACCAATAAAAAAGGTCAGGGTCAAAAGCCAGGCTAAAAGGCATATTCAGCGGACACAGGTAAATGTTAAGCGATAAAGGATACCAACAAGCACTTTAGCAGCTGGGTTATCAATATGAAGCGACTTCAAAATGGTAGCACCATCATTGGTAACAGTCACGCTGTGTCCCCGGCCTGTTGATTGTAATATTTTATCCTGTAAAGCAAATGAGTTGGCAAGAAAGTAAATCCGTCAGCTAAAACTGATGTCAATATCACTGCAGACTAAATTGAGAAATAGAAAACCAGGTAAAAAAAATTTACCATCCCTTTAGGCCCTAAAGTGGTCTTGACCAAGTCAGCAATTGCCATAGCACCAATAAAAGATGCCTAAATCAACATCATAGAAATGATTAATCATAAAGCAAAAGCAGATAAAAACCCTGAAATCATCAGAAGACTTGTTTTGCCAACTAATGCATTCGAGATTGTAGCTATGTTAGAAGAAGCTGTCTTAGTTTTATCATTGACAAAAATGCCAGAGTCCACATGCATTATTATGCTTCATAAAAAAATGCATTATCATGTGAGGCATACTTAATACAATGGCTGCTTAAATCCAACCTCCAAAATATTTTGCAAATATTTATTGAAAAAGATCACGAGGCAGCTGGGTTACTAGAGAAGTAGCGCAAAGCTGCATGTCTCAAGGTAAGAAGCACAGGCCTCGTTATAAAGAAAATGCTACAATATTTAACTAATCAATCAATCAATCAACAAAGCCTTGTCCGAACAATTAGGTGTTAGATACACAAATTTTCTAGGTTTATTTCCTTCATTTATTTAATAACTGGACAAAATAAAATAAATTAAAAAATTGAATCAGAAATAAAAACAACTTGGCAAAGCCTCATCACAACAACTTGGGGTCGGCTACATGAATCTTATTCCGCCATTCCACTCTAATAGGGCCATATGAACTCAACTTAACAAATCCTTACACCAACCTACAAGAATCTTGTTCCACCGTTGCAGGCCATTCTACTGTCAGAAGCACTCAGGTTTTTCCTCGCACTTAAACCTAAGTAAGTTGTTGCCTTCCTATTGTCTTTTTAATGCCACCAACCTACACCATCTTCACTCCTCACTGATGAAGTCATTTGTATTCATCGAATATAACCAAAGCATCCTAATCGACTTTCCTCATCTTAGCACCCATGGGTGTTACATGCATTCATTTTTTAAGCTATCCTTTCTAGTCGTCACATTTATCCATCACAAGATACTCACCTCAATTACACTCATTTAAAATATGCTTTCTACCCGGGATTCTGTTCCATTAAGTATGGCTTGTAGCTGTTTGTAATTTTTTTTTTTAATATGAAAGTATACATAGGTTAAAAGGCATTTACCAATGCAGCAAACCTTCACATCTGTGAATGCACCACTCCAGCCAAAATAAAAACTAATAATAATAAATAAATAAACCTTCAGTAAATATCCCAACTCGGGAATGGGTATAAGGGACTCACCATTCTGGCACGCTCCCCTTTCTCTTCGGTAGCTTCATCTTTAAACAATTTGTCAATCTACACCATTCATCAAAGTAAATAACTTAAACTCCACATTTTAGCAAGTGCCTAAACCAAGAAGCAGAAAATTTACATAGAAAAACATACCGCCATGAGAAAGAATAACAGCAGAGGTAGGCTGAACCTGGTAGCTCAAATTATTTCAAACAAAGAAACCCCGATCTAACAGAATAACCTAAAGTCAATACGAATCAAAAGATATCAGAATTCAAGAGCCACACACACAGACATACACACCAACCTATTCAAGTTAATGATCTTGACAACAGCAAACCTAGAAATTACAAACAGTAACACCTCACTACTCCTAAAAGTTTGAGAGATTTAAAAGATCCGGATATGAAGACCAAATATGTACTCAAGACCTCTAGAATAGAACTGCGCTATGGAAGGATTGTGTTCGTATCGAAAAATACTAAAATCTTATAGAAATGAAGATAAAATGCAGATCTATCGCCAAAGTAATCAGCTTGATAAGATCCACGGATTAAAAATTAGAAACCGAATCGCCTGAAAAAAAAACCCTGGAAAAAAAAAATCAGTTGAATAGACAACGAGAGACAAGAGGAGGAAGACGAGAATGAACAAGTAGCAGAGGAAAGCAGAAATGAAATAAAACCCTAAAGCTCTTTTAAAAGAAAAATAGTAACCATGAGTTAAAGAATGGAGCTGTAACGAAAG
This sequence comes from Platanus orientalis, assembly GCA_025762735.1. Classification (NCBI taxonomy): domain Eukaryota; kingdom Viridiplantae; phylum Streptophyta; class Magnoliopsida; order Proteales; family Platanaceae; genus Platanus; species Platanus orientalis. Next base: position 5,291 of record JAOXJP010067639.1, read on the forward strand.
AAAGCAAAACACAGAAACCATAGAATGATTCAGCGTAGAATATCAGAACATACCTGACTTGAGAGAGAAGGGGAGATGGAGTTGTAAGTCGAAGGAAATGAGCGACGCAGTTACTAGGGTTTGAATATTTTCCTAAAAATGAACCGCCGAGTTTTAGGTATGGAGAGGAGTTGATGGCAGATGGAGTAAAATGACGCTTTGGTGTAACATATACTTTCTCTTGGTCTCCCGAAGGTGCCACGATCTTTTTGTTATGTTACCCGTGGCGCTCAATTACTGGGTTTGAAAAATATATTAAGGGTATATTGATAAATTGCTAAAAAGTAATTTACAGAAATCACAGCATATTTTTGTATTCCTAATGAATGACGCAATACGGACCCAAGATGTGGCAGCAGAGGATCCTCCCATCCGAGAAAGTGAAAAAGAAATCTAGAACAGTCATCGTGTGCAGAGTGCATTTTGGCCCCACAAGCTTGTGTCCCCTTAAAGTGCCCCCTAACATTTCCCTGCACACACCCATCAGGTCGAATGGTGAATGGATAAAAAACACTCACCTTAACGAATGCTAACCACTGCTCCTTGTCAGGTGGCGGGCACATCAGCACCGAAAAATGAATATGCACCCCCCCCCAAAAAGTGAAAATCACTTTCCAACGCTGATGTGTCCACCCCTAACAGGGTGCAGCAGTGAGCATTTGTTAAGAGAAGCGTTCATAAACCAATCCTGGTAGAAAGTGATCTACACTTTTTCCCCTTGGCTTTTTTGTGTACACAAAATCCATGCAAATGCAAGCACTCCCAAGTACCGGCACATGCATTGTGCATGGATTCTATGCACATAGAAGCCAAGCTGTTTTTTCCACTCTAGATTTGGTAGGACAACTTGTAGCATGCCTAAAGTAAGAATGACATTAAGGTTGACACATCAATGCCAAAAGGAGAAAAGCATCCCCAAAAAAGTGTATATCACTTTTATACACTTTTTTGGTACATACTGATGTGTCGGCCCTAATGTCATTCTTACTTTAGACACTCTACAAGTTGTCCTACGTAGTCCCACCTGCACTTTTGAGGGTGTGTGTAAATCCCCTAAGGATTTTGTAGGACTAATAACTAAAGTCACCCTAAGGTAGGACAGACATAGGGGCAAACACATTAACGTCAAAAAATTGAAAAGCATCCTCCAAAAAGTGTAAGTCATTTTTTCAACGCTGATGTGTTGGGCCCTGTGTTAGTCTTATCTTATGATGACTTTATTTAGTCCTACCAAATCCAAACTACTTTTTGGGGGATGCTTTTTACTTTTTGGCACTGATGTATTAGCCTCTAATGTCATTCTTACTTTAGGCTAACTTTAAGTTGTCCTACCAAATCAGAAGCGGTGTAAATCACTTCTTAAACCCTAAATCACCTCTTAATGGCATGTGTTCCCCCTAAATGCAGGGTGATGTTAGAGGCACTTTAAGGGGGCACACCAAATCCCAACCAACACTTTTTGGTATGCGACCTATTAATTGGATTGGGAAGTGTGTATTTGAAATCGTTTGTTTTTTTTATTTTTATTTTTTTTTGGAGGAGGAGGGTAAAATAGTTTGAATCATCTTCAGTCTGGTTTTAAGGTAGGTTTGTGTCTGCTCCCTTAAAAACCGTTAACCTTTGCCCTTGATAGGGGGCAGACACATCAGTGCTGAAAAGTAATTTACACTTTTGGGGGGAGTGCAAATCACTTTTCAGCATTGATGGGCTTACCCCCTATCAGGAAGCGGTGATTAGCATTAGTTAAGGAAAGCATTCCCAATCCTCTGTGTGAATATGACCTTGAATAGGGTATAATCGAGAGCGAAACAAAATTTTGGTAATTAAAAATACAAGAAGACATTGGATAACAAGTGAAAAGAACATCCAAGAGAAGTTTAATAAATATTTTCAACAACTATTTCTCTCTACAATTCTCAGAGGTAATGATATAAAGGAAGTGGTTGATCGTGTCAACTCCTCTAATTCTAATGAAGACAAAAATTAGTTAGAATCATAGTTTAAAATTGAGGAAATCAAAGTGGCAGTTTTTGGAATGGGTCCCCTCAAAGCACCAGGCCCGGATGGATACCCAGTTGGGTTATATCAAAAATACTAGGAGATAATTGGTCAAAGTGTCTCCAAATATGTCCTTGATATTTTGGAAGGAAACAATAAATATTAAAGATGTAAATGATACCTTTCTGCTACTTATTCCAAAACAACCAAAACCAGAGAACCCTAGTCATTTTCGGCCGTTAAGCTTATGTAATGTCATCTATAAGATTGTGACAAATATTCTGGCTAATAGGCTAAAACAGGTTATTCCTAAAATTATCTCCTCAAACCAAACAGCTTTTGCTAAAAGAAGGATGATCTCAAGTAATATGCCCATGAAACCCTACACCATATGAAAACCCATAAAACTAAAGTCAAACTTATGGCATTGAACATGGATCTAAGTAAAACCTATGATAGGATCAAATGACAATTCGTGATTCAAGTAATAGAGAAAATAGGATTTGGTTATAAATGGCAAGACCTTATTCTTAATTGTATTTCAACTCAAACTTTTCAGGTCTTGATTAATGGATCTCCAGGACAATCTTTTTGTGGCCTCATAAGGACTAAGACAGGAGCCGTTTTATCTCTGTACCTCTTCCTCATCTACATAGAAGGTCTTTCATATATTTGTCATCTAGAAGAGTCAGAGCAATGTAGAGGAATAAAAATCTGTAGGCGTGGCCCTTCAATTTCCCACCTCCTCTATGTTGATGATTGCTATAATTGTTGTCAATTTAATTCCTCTGATGGATAAGCGATTAAAGACTGTTTATCAAAGGTTCAACTTGCTTTAGGCCAAAGTATCAACTTAATCAAATTAGAAATGATCTTTTGTCGGAATGTCCAACTTAGCACAAGAGAGGAGCTGTCACGAGTAATGGGAATCCGAATGGCCAAAAACCCTTCAAAGTATCAGGGCCTTCCTACATTAATTGAGTGGAGCAAGATTGATATCTTCTCATATATTGAGAACCATGCCAAGAAGAAGATACAAAATTGGAAAGAGCAATTCCTCACTCTGGCGGGTAAAGAGATCCTTTTAAAATAGGTAATTAGCGCTTTCCTTACTTATGCCATGTCATGTTTTTAACTTCCAAAAAAAGCATGTCATTTGATTGATAAATATCAAAAACAATTTTGGCGGGTACAACAAGGGAAGAAAAGAGGATTAATTGGATAAAGTGGAAAACCTTAAGATGCTCAAAGTCTAATGGGGGGATGGGGATTCAAGACCTCCACATAGCCAACTTAGCCTTACTAGCAAAACAAGCCTGGAGAATGCTTGCAAACCTGAATTCCCTCTGGGCTTAGCTTATGAAATCAGTCTACAGTCTATTTCCTCAGTCACCACTTTCTCCACTATTCAAACAAGAGGGTTGGATCTTGGGGATGGAAAAGTCTAATAGTAGGGCATGAAATCATTCTAAAGGGATGTCTTTGGCAGGTTGGCAATGGAAGTGAAGTCAGCTTATGGTCAGATCCTTGGATTCCTGACTTGCTGAACCATAAGCTAATGTCAACCCCACCCCCAGGTGGGTGTGATATGGTGGTTTAAGAGCTTATCAATCCTCTTCTTAACACATGTGACCTATCTCCAGTTGAACACATGCTTCAACCCGAGCAAAATCGGGCAATTCTTCAAACCTCAATTCTCCATTTAATGGGCAAAGATCAAATAATATGGGTTCATGAGGCAAATGGTCAACTCTCTGTCAAATCTGTTTATGCTTTATTAGCGTCCCTTAATAGGCAGAGTGATCTAGAAGCTAGAACCGGATTATGGAAAACTATTTGGTCGCTGGATGTCCCAAAGAAAATTCAACACTTCATTTGGAAATTGTGTCAGGAAGCATTGGCAGTTGCCAAAGGTCTTAGCATAAGAATCAGCCATGTAGCCCCAACCTGCCCTCTTTGCAAACAAAGGGAAGAATCGGTTTTCCACTGTCTGGTCTCATGTCCCATAGCTAACCAAATATGGTCCATCTACCTTCCCTTTTTACTTGGGATCAACAAATCAACCCAAACTTGTCTAGAATGGTTTAATTTATGAAGTCAACACCAATGGAACTCTAAAGAGGACCGCCGTACTATGTTAAGAAAGATTGCCTCTCTTTGTTGGTACATATGGATTAACAACATATATAGCTTTTAATAATATGCCCTCCAACCCCCCCATAAAATGGCCTGTTTATTTCTTGGTTTATGTAGGGAGCTGAATCGGAGTCAACCAAAGACTGACCCCACATCATCTCACTTTTTGACCTAGAGGGGTTTTGTTGTCCATAAGGAGGTAACTAATGACAGGCTACAAGTGAATGTGGATGTAGCCCCCCACCTGATAGGTCAATTTTAGGTATAGGCGCGGTGGCTAAGGCTGGAAGGGACCAGGAAGAGAACCAAATGGATGGAGCCTTTAGAAGTAGAAGTGGAAGCCATTTGACTAGGTCTCCACCTAGCAGGACAACTCAAAGCTTTCAAAGTCACTCTCTTTTATGACTCGATCAAGGTTATAAACATAGTAAATGGTAGTTTTTTGAACTGCCCCTGGCAATCTAAGAATGATTTCCTGGCTTGCAAACAGTTAATTGATATTTTTGTAGAGATCTCTGTGAGGCATGTCAGTCGTAATCTGAACAGCCATGCTCATGACATGGCCTAGATAGGTCTTCGTGACCTAAATTGGTTATGTGATTGCCCTTGTTGGGCCTTTCTAGGGGAGTCTTCTGGCTCTTCCTAGGCTTAATCCAACTCTTATTTACCAAAAAGAAGAAGAAGAAGAAAAGAATAGAGTAGAATGGTAGAATAGAATTCATGTAACCGACCACTAATAGTTGGGATAAGACTGTTGTTGTTGCTATTGATTTTCAGTCTTAAGTCTTTGTTGAGAAATCTCGTGCCAGTAACAAATCAATGCGGATTTTAAATAATCACTCCAATAGACAATATCACTCCATTACCAATCAGGGTGTGACATGTGGCATGATAAGGGTATTTGATTCAATACATAATGTATAAGTACCTGTGTATTTATTAATGCACTCTTTGTCACCATTCAGACTGAAGATGATGTGATCTCATCAATGCGTGACAAAGTATGTTTTAGTGAAAAAACCTAAGGTTAAATGCTATGTGTTTATCCACTGTCTATTTACCAATACATCTCTTGTCAGACATTCGCTATGGAGATGTGTTCAGGCTGGGCCTGGTAGCAGTCAAGTCGAGTCTAGCTAAATATATGTAGCGTGGGTTTGGACAGGACCGGGCCTGGACTCAACCTAAGCCATTGGGTCAGGATCTAGCCGATCAAATGATTTTCACCTTTCTTCTGGCTCAAATTCAGCAGCCCTCAACTCAAAGCATGGTAAATACTTAATATGCACGGTTTGAAAAGCCCAAGCCACAAGGTCAGATCTAACCCAACTAATAACTTTTGGATTCCAACTGGCCCTAAGAAAGCCCAAACTCAAAACATGTTATGTATGTATTATCTGATTTACGCAACACATGGCTTAGCTATAGAAAAAGAATTGATCATACTGTCCAAGGCCACCTCTGACCTCTGGGATGTCAAATCCAAACTCTAATTGATATTATCCAAAAAAAATCCAAACTCTAATTGATGGCTTTAAAATATGGAGAATGATTGTTTGTGTTGACACAAACCTCTATAGGCATGCCATTGATTGACACATGTTGGGTTTTTGAATTTGGGGTCTCTTTTTGAATACCTACTTTTTCATTTGACTACTTTTTTGGACGTTTTTAACACCAAACACCACATGCCAGCTTATAATTCACCATACAAACTACAAACACTTTCATTACAGAACATTTTCTTCCTTAAAATATACATTCTCCTCCGTCCCCAGTCCCTTCGTAATATGATTTAGAATCTTAGATATTGCATTTTTGTAGGAGAAGCAAACAATATATTTTTAATATAATGGGTTCTACCATGCCAATTAAAGCTAGGTTTAGCCAATGCCCCAAGCATTGGTGGCTGTGGCATTACCCTCTCAAGAGAAAGGGCAAGAGTTGAATCTCCAAACAGCCTTATGCTGTAATGCAATGTTGGCTACCTCTCCCACCAACAAGCTTGGCATATAATCAGACTGGCCCAACCTTGAAATCAAAGTTTTGAATGATGGTAATATGCTTAAGCTTGACTTCAAATAGTTTTATCTTGAACAATGAGTTTTGAAAGCTAGGGCTTTGGCAGTTTTACCATTTTTTTATATATTTTATTTGACTTCAAATATTTGGAAGGTAATCACTAAAGGAATTAAAGGATTTTCTGTTAAACAATGAGTATATTGACTTAATTAATAGTTCATGGTAGTCCTAGTTCATGGTTCATTTTGAGCTTTCATGTGTTGGCCCATTTCTAGAGTCACTTGTGTGATTGTGTTACGCTTCTACTATGTTGTTGCACTTCATGAGATAAACGTATTATCATGTTTGCTCTCAATGAGTAATTTGTTATCTTTCACTAATTTCTATTTTAAGAATGAATCCTTAAAATTAACTCATAAGTTCATATATTTGTAAGTTTGACACCTTATATGCATGTTTTTATCAATTCTAGGTAAATTCTTACAGTTCAATTCAATTTATATTATTTTTTAAAGAAGGCCAAAAATGAACAATCATGAACCAATCTTAAAGTGAACTGTATTTGATAACCAGTTTGTTTTGTTAAAAATTCCTGTAGATTGTAAACACGTTGTGTTCATTCCATCATTCGGATGATGAACAAATTACGTACAACCTAGTGGATGGACAATGAACAAGTTATGTTAAATAATCCAATAGGTCTTTCAATTAATCTAGGTCAATTCAAGCAAATAACCCTAAAGCCATACTAACATTCTAAAACATAGTGGATGGACAATGTACAAGTTATGTGTAATTATCGAGAAAAAAAAATGAAGAAGTTATGTGAAATAATCCAATAGATCTTTTAACTGGTATAGGTCGAGTCAAGCAAATAGCCTTGAAGGCATACAAATATCCTTCAAATAGAACCAATCAACCCAAGCAGACCAAGTTCACCATTCTACTTAGAATCATTGCAAATGATCCATTAGAAATCACTAATAACCTTTGTAACAATGAAAAACAAAATGCATTCTTTGTCTTCTAATATTTAATGATCTTCACACCTAAGTTAATGAGACACCTACTTTTGGCAAAAAAAAAAAAAGAGGTCATGGACCATAAAACCCTTATTAATAAACTTGTCAATTGCAATCCATCACCGAAGATGAACAGTCTATGTTATACTACGACTCAATGTTATGCGGGAACGCCTAAGCATGTACACCTAAATGACCATGAATTGAAATTACGCCTAATAATCATCATTTGATCAAGTTGCACTTGGTTGGTGTTTTATAAAATCAAATGATTTTGATTTTGCATGACCACCAAATTCTAACATTCTTTTGTTGTTGTATTACAAGGAAGAACACATGTATAACATCAAATACAGTTTTAACACTTTAAATTCTTAAGTATCGCGTTTGCAACACGTTCAAGGCTTCAACCTCCTATAGCTCAATTTGACGTGGTTTCTAAATTAGAAAAGTTAGTGCGACAGTGTATCAAGGTTTTGGGGCTTCTTTCTTCTAGGCTGCAATCCCTAAGACGAATTCTTTGACAATAATTACTTGGGTGAAGCAGCCATTAATCAAATTTGCTTTATGCTCTTGAAGTTTTCTAGATGAGGAATCAGAGTCTCTTGAAGTATCGTACCAGTTCCTCCAAATAATGTGAAAAGTGTTCATGACTATGGCTTTTATTCTATAGGGCTAGTCCTAGCTACCTAATGCATGGATAACAACAATGGGGAAGATGGTGGTCTTTAAATAAAACCTATACTCCCTCCTGAGTTAGATTTCTCAAATTTTTTTGGACGGATATTTTCGGATTGGATGAAGGTAAATCCAAATTTGATTTGTTTAATTTTGGATATTTACTGTTTGAATCGAATATTTTTTTGTCATCAGATATAGATGAATACGTACGTGTCCTTTTCAAATCGAATATGAACCGAATCAAATAATTGACAACCCTACTCTCACTTTATGATTATTGTGTAGATTGTCGACTTCTTGTAACTATAGGCATGTCTAATTGTCGTTCTTGCCCATAATAATAATAATAATAGGTAATAGAAGGAGAAGAAGATCTCTAATGGCGAAATAGTACAAGTTATCACATACCCATTTTGGACATATTATTCCAAATAAACATTAGAAGCATACACATTATTCTAAATTTAATGAATACTGCGAATAATAATCACAAAGTACATTAGGAGTGCAACACGTACATTCTGTTGGAAAAGAATGTGACCTGAAGTTGGGGTCATTTAGAGTTCTAATGGCGGGTGATCTTTGTGCTAAGTAATTACTCCAGATGAGATTGGGAGAAAGGCACTACTGACCATCTCTATCTTCACTGATTGGGATCTCCCAACCACCCAATTAGAGGGTCGGGTATGTCAACCACGAGCCCTACCACAGAGTAGTGCATTCTTTGGGATGGGATACTCGTCTCTGACCGACTCCACGGGTGAGTAAACACGTAGATAAAATTGTTGTCCAAGGTATTGGCGTGCCCAGAACTCGGTCCTCAGGTTCCACATCCCCACGTTATCGAGTGCCACGTAAATGGCTGTCCATGACTTGGGATATACCTGCAACACCAGACATGATTATCTTTACGCCATATTACAGTTTCAAAACTACTGAATAATTCACTTACTAAACAAGTTTTAACGTTTATAACTAAGCTCATGGGCTTCACCCCTTTGCATGCATGATACAATTACGTTTGTTTCTAATTAATATCTACAATAGTGACGGAAATATTGGGTTGGGTTGGGGAATTGCCCATACCCGAAAAGAAGGTTCAGATTAGCCAAGCCAAATCTAAGGATAAAACTTAGTGGGATTAACTTGACCTGAAGTTATATATATTGGGTTGCAAGGGATAACTGGGCAGGATACCCAGTCAGGGTTAAATATTGTCATCTTGCCACCAGCTACAAGCTCATATACGTGCTTAACGAAGGGACGTGTGTAAATGTTATATTTCAGTTAATCTCACCTGGGTAGTGCAGCGTGAAACTGCATCCCTCAGATTGTACTGCATCCTACTAGCTTGTGTCCATGATCCCCCATCCATCCTGCAATACAAATTAATGAAACCAAAAAGCTCATAAGCAAATATCTAAATAATCTTATTTTTTATCCCAGGAACCGCAATTAAGGGTGTCAATTGGGCCAGGCTGGTCCAAAGACTTTCTTTGACATATTTGGCTGGAAAAAAAAAAGTTGAGCTGGGCCAAGTTTGGGTTCAGTTTCCAGACCCAAAGTTTTATTCTAGTTGAGTTTGAACAGACTCAATATCAGTCTGGCCCTGTCCAAAGTATTTATAGAATATAGCTCAGTCCACCCTGGCTAGAAATTGGTATAGCTTAACTCAACAAATATAACTGCATGAACTTTCACGGGGACAATTTTGGATCCATTATCAGCCCAAATTTAGTTACCCAGACTTATTTTAATAGTTTTTTTAGGGATAGTTATGGGCCCATTATGAACCCGATTAAAGGAAAAGAAATGAGTTCAGGCCGGCACCCAAATTCGGCCCAAAGTCCTTGATTTTAAAATGGACTGAGTTTGGGCTGGCTACTGATTTCGGGTGTAGGCTGAATTCGGACACAGGTAACTGAATTCAGGCAGACCTTGGCCTGGCTCATCCCGGCGGACTGACAGCCCTGACTGTAACCATAACATATTTCCAGCCTAAATAATGTGATATAGTGGATGATGTTAGTCATAGGATTGGTTCAACTGATGGGTCACAACTCACAACCCACTGGATGCTGGGAATGCCAGCCGAACATGTGTTTGGATGCACATGCTACGGGTCATGCAAGAATCAAATCACCCTGAAAGATGAACAGTGTAAGGAGAATGATTGTCTATTTTGAGACAGACCTCTATTATCGTGCATTGATTGACACATGATGTGTTTTTGAATTT
>JAOXJP010067650.1:0-29553 GCA_025762735.1 Platanus orientalis
TCTCTATGTAGTTCTTATGAGTGGATGCTTATCATTAATGTCTATTGTAATGTGCTAAATTTTTATTTTTATTTTTAATTATTTAGGTATTATCACTTGTGCAGCTTTCTTGGTATTGTGAGGGATCCACATTGATATCCTTCGGGCGAGGTGAGTATTTATATTGACAGTTATTTTATTTCTATTTAAATTATTTATTTGCTAACCATTTAATACATGTGTTTTATTTCTTTCATGTACTTTACAAAGCTTTAAGCAAGGAGGGAAGAGGGGTAGGACAGAGGAGCAAGTTATTTATGCTGCTTCTCTAGGACGGGACAATGGGGGTGCATATTTCATCATCCTCAGGATCTATGCCCACACCTACATCAGGGGACCTGAGGGAATTTGATGAGACCCCTCTCTAAAAAGACAAGAAGAAGAGGGGCCCCACTAGATTCTTAGTTGATCAACCCCTCACTATAGCACATTCCATTCCAATGGAATGATGCGGGCCAAGTAGTAGGGGAAAACTCTGATAGATTATCCTCTCAAGTAGGGGTCCTCGTACAAGAGAGGATCCCCTTGACTGCGGATACCTGGTCCCACCTCCCACAACATCTAAAGGATGACATATGGGACTATGTTCAGGTATAAAATATATATACATGTTTTTTTATATTTCATATATCTTTTCTTTTTATTTTTACTAACATCTAATCTATTATTAAATATGTGTAGCAAAAATGGGTTCTGGACGAGAGTAAGAAAGTTTATTTGATGTCGATAATGGGGAAATAGTATCGGACCCACAAAGCACAAATTTATAAAAAAATCAAAGAGGCCACCGATAGTGTTGACCCTGAGGATGTGGTAGCTAGTCTACGGCCGCGCTCTACTACTCCTCAGTGGGAGGAGTTCGTTAGATCACATGGATCTGATGACTTTTAGGTAAAAATTTACTTAATAATTCTATTTTTTTTTTATAAATACAGATGTATTATTTTTAATTAATTTTATTTATTATTTTTCATAGGGTATTAGTGGTAGGAATAAAGCCTTTCATGTACAACAGACCATGATGCACACCACAAGCAGAAAGGGATATGCACGCTTAGGGAATCGGCTAGTAAGTTGATTTATTTAAGTCGATGTAATAACTTTTTCTTTTTCAATTACTATCATCATATTGTTTAATAATATATTTACTAATTAACTGTTGTCTTTCTCCTTAAAATCTATCTTACAGGCCCGCGAGACTGGTTCTCATGTATCCAGGGTCGATGTATGGATTGCAGGCCATACGAGGAAGAATGGGACACCTATTGACGAGGCCGCCAGACAGGCCATGGTTATAAATGTTCAAAACCCTAGTAATTTATGCATAGATATGTATTTCATTATTAAAACATGTGTTTATTTTTGTTTTTTTGTCATCACAGGAAAGGATGTAGGAAGCATCTGTACCATCCGCTGAGATTTCATCTAGCTCCTTGCTAGATGATGCAGTATCACAGGCACTCGGTCCTGAGCGATCAGGGAGAGTGTGTGGATATGGGTTGGGGGTTACACCCTCTAGTTTGAAGGCTACCCGTCACAAGAGTCAGAGGGAAATACATCTACAGGAACAACTTAACAACCTAACAAATGTGGTGGAGGTGATGAGAGTTCAGATGGATAGGTGGTCCTAGAGACCAGGTCCTCACATGGACATGCCTGCAGGTTCTAGTTCAGGTCCTTGTGAGGTAAATTTGAATAGTTTACATATAATTCTATTTTTTTTACATATAAACTTAAAGCTAACTAACTCTAACTATTTTTATGATATTTTCATCCTGACATCGGCATCAATGGGAAGTGCTTATTATTAAATTAGGATGGGGAAGGCGAAGTGGTTGCAAGAGCTGAAGTGGCAGGGAAGGATCCTGATGAAGTGGTGAGCAATAAGGTTGTTTGAGGTAGGTCTTGGCAAGTATGGATCGAGACTGTCTTCGTTAGTGACGTTCAACTCTTTCGGGATCCTGGGACTCTTAATATGTCTTTTCTTGATGCACAGCCAAATGTCTGGTCATATGAGTTCATCCAGTCACACCATCAGTGACTCCTGGTGCAGGTAATCACTTCTTATTCCTCATTCTCTTTTCATATGTCTTTATCTACCACCTTTGATGCCTTTAGTACAACATACCAATCTAAATAGATTTGCATTCTTGTGTTGTATGTATACAGCTATGCATTGGGGTCCCCTGCTACATATTCAAGTTTTGGGCATTCATAGGAATTATGTTTTAGATAACTTCTTAAGCAACATGCTTAGAGAAGAAGGTGGTTTTGAGTATAAGAAGGCAATTGTTGATTCAATTGTTATTCTCATAAGTGATATACCAGATGCTATAGAAAGTGAACTGTTTCAGCTATTTTTATTTAATGTTTCTAATGTAGATAGATACTTTTTTGTTATATATACAAATATTTGTTGAACGCTTGTGGTACATGTGTGATGACTAGGCTTTTTTTTTGTTTTTGTCTAGCTATGTTCACTAGTTTCCCTGCAACGTTATACGAAAACATTGTCAACCTTTCAAAGATCTTCACTAGTGGAGAAATCAAGCCAAAAACCCTAAGAAAGAATAAGAGTTTTGGATGATGTAGGTTTATGCATTTTAGTTCTCTAGCCATGTTCATTGTTATAGTTTTATCTTGATATGCTAAAGTTGTTGGTTTTACTAATGCTTTGTCAGAGTTGAATCAGATGTTTTTAAGTAGTGCATTCTCTTTCATGTGAGAAAATTTGAACCTTCGTTCTATAAAAATATAGGATTTGGTTGAAATTTTCAGCTGAACTTACTATATGGTTAGGTAGAAGTGGTGGGGACCTTGCTGGCTGTATAGATTTGAATTGGGGTGGATTTAGACTTCTGTGAGGTTAGGTCTTCAGTGTCAAATGATGCCACTAGGCTACTACTATGGGTTTTTCTTTCAAGGTGATGTTGATGAATAGTGTTGTTAGATAATTCAGTAATGTCATTTGATGTTGTTCATCCATATTAAAAATAGGTATTTGCCATCTCTTGTTGTTCTTCTTAAGATCATCTATCAAGCTAATTAGTTCAGTATCCTCTTCCTTAAATGTTTTAATGAAGGTTTTTGCTCCCATCATAAAGCCTTTATCAAGGAGGGTGTTCCCAAATCACTAGCCATTATTATTATTATTATTATTATTTTTTGCTTTATGAAGTACCATCTTTTGTTTTCTTGAATCTACTTCTACTTCTACTTCCAAGGTTGCTATCAAAGAATCATTAAATTCAGCCCCAATATCTTAGACCAAGTTGGAAGTTCCATCATTGGGGGGAACAAATAAGCCAACAGAACCTGCTCTCCAAAAGGGAGTTCCAGATGCATCATCTATCTTAGCATTCATAACTCAAGTGGCTTTAGAAATGTTGTATACTTTTATTTTTTTCTATACTTTATTATTCTTTTTAAATAAAAAAAATTAAAACCTCATATACAATTTAGTTTAAAAAATATAACCCACCATTACAGTGGCTGTAGTAAATGTTAGAAAGTTGAAATCAGCATTTAGAAACTCGAATTAATTTGGTGACTTGGAAGTTTGCTGATCTGAGTTATCTGAAAGAGGCTCTTTTCTCATCATCTGCTTATCACATGTCTATTGATCTGAAGGTAGTTCAAGACGCTTTAATAAAATCCCCTTCATTTCTTGAGCTTGAAAATTGGTTACTACTTAGTACTTGTAGGACAAATGGTGCAATCTCTTGAGGGCTAGCTATGCACAATTGCAAAACAAGAAAGAGGTTAGCTTTTTTATTGGGTTTTCTTTCCTTTATAAATTTTTCGTTTCATGAGCATTTGGATTAGCTTTTTATGTTATATTCATGAGTTCAGCTCATTGGATTATAACTATTTATTTTGGCTCTATTTGTCTTGTGGATATAAATAACAGTCAATCGAACAAATTTGTAACTAGTGTTTAGTCAGTCATTCTTGAAGTGAGGTAAAATCTGTTAAGTGCAGATTACCATCTTAAAACAAATTCGGGTTGAGAAACAAAGCAGTTTCAGTTGTGAAACAAGAATTCAAATATTGTCTCTTGCTTGTTTCTAGAAATCTAGGGGGGTCTTTAATGTAAACCATGAATGTTTCAGTTTTATTTTGGTATTTGGCTAGCTCAAGGAAATTATACTATCCACTATCCTCTTTATTATTTTGTTCTTATTATTTATTGTTATTGTTAATATTATCATCCTTATTATTAAGGTTAGTTTTTAGTATTACTACTTCACTAGTAATCATAGATAAAAGCTTAATTATTTTTTAACATAACTGATATTACTTTCTTTGGACAGACTCAGGACGTCAGGAAGAGATGAAGGGAGTAAATTAAAAAAAAGCACTTTTACACAGTGTTTTCCAAAACGCTGCATAAAGTACTTTATGCAGTGTTTTCAAAGTGCCACATAAAGTGCTTTATCCAGCGTTTTCAAAGTGCTGCATAAACTCTCCGCCTTTTCCCTATGCACCTCATAACAGTGCTTAAAAAATGTTGCATATCGTTGTAGTGTAATAACATGCCCAATAATAGAAAAAGTATGGTATGCATCATCTTTATCTTTAAGAATATTACCTAATAATGCAAATGACTTTAAAGAGTGGATACATAAATGGTTTAGAGAAGAAAAACTCAAAACTAAAGAAAAAAAATGGATATGCGAAATAATAACCTAGAAAATTTGGAAAATAGAAATAAAATGGTTTTTGAAGGAAAAAAGTTAAATATTAATTTTATTATGTTGAATGCTTGCAGATTGATGAAGGATCTTGAGATACTAAATCAGGTTTTAGAAAAAGAAGAAACTGAAGAAAGTTGTTAGTCCCGTCCAAGTAGAGATTTTTTGAAGAAGAATTTTGATTGAGCTCTTTCAACTTCTAAGCAAAAAGCAGGGCTAGGAGTGGTTATCAGAGATTCAAATGGACATGTGGTCATTTGTAGAGCAAAACAAAGAATTTGTGTTCACCTTTAATGGCTGAATGTGAAGCAGCTTTATTAGGTTTGCAAACAGCTATATCATTAGGAATCAAAAAGTTGGAGGTAGAAGGGGATTCAATGAAGGTCATCTCGGCATTGAAAGAGAACTTGGAGGAATGTGATAACAAAATCTGATTATGTGTTGCTAATTGCAAAAGAAAAGCATTATGCAAAGTTTAGATAATATTATTATCCAATATGTTAGTAGGTCTAAAAATAAAGTGGCACACTTAGTGGCCAAAAGTAGTTTACATAATAAAGGAGACTACCTTTCTAGAGGAATTATTCCAAAGGAAATTCAAGAAGCATTTGTTGCTGAAGAGAACTTATGTAAGGATAAATTTTAAGCAATGAATTTTAGTCTTATTATCCAAAAAAAAAACCCAAAAAAGAAAGAAAGAGGAATGGTGTTCTAATGGCTTCCTTCTTCTTTTCTTTTTCTTCTCCTCTTCTTTATCTTGCTCCAAGTATTCTTAAGTTCATTCACTTAAGCGAATGGGTTTCAAACCCTATTTTGAATTTTATTAGTGATGATGGGTTTCAATCTCATCTCACCTACCAGTACATGTTCACATTTGGCTGGACATCAATTAGATCCATATTTGGGTATTAGTTGATCTCAAGATTGGTTGGTAGGCTTAATTCCTTCACAAGACTTATTCATAATTTTCTTCATACTAGGCCTATATTTTTTTAAAACAAAGAAAAATAAATTTAAAAAACACCCTTTTTTTAAAACGCAAAAACAAGGGATCCGTCTATGTTCATTTTCAACATTTAAAATTTAGATTTTTCCTTATGTCATTTTATTATGAATTGAAACAATTTTTTTGGATTAATTATAAATAAATAAATAAACCCTAAACTATCTGACAATGTACATATTTCCCCCTGATCTATCAAAAATTACAAATACCCCATTGACCAACACTATAGACTTTAGAAAACAACTTACCATTAGATGTCCATCATTGATCATTAGTCAAATGAATCACATGACCAAAATTTAATGGTTAAACCCAAAACTACCCTTATGACACATAGGAGCGTATTTCAATGAAAAAAGTACCCCCGACCAATATAAAGACAAAAGTACGTTGTCCCTATAAAAGTTTACAAAAAACTATACTAATGTCCTATCATGAGTATATTCTAATAAACAATCCTAAAATGAGCACATGGGAGTTATATTAGAGCCAATCAAAATCATTCAAATGATGAACTGATTAACCACTAGTTGAATTCACCTTCCCCCTTCCTCCCTCTCTCTATTTCTTCTCTAATTAAGCCCCCTCTTGGAGATGAATGTCTTCGAACTCTACACCACAAATGTTGCAAGCGTTGCAATTGTTCCTTAGCTCCCACCATAACAAAATATGAAATTTGAAGCCAAAAAAGGGAAATGGATATCTCATCGTTGTCCAAAAACCCCCTTCTTAGGACAACATAGGGGTTCCCATGACAATCGATTTTGAAAAATTCAAGGAATCTAACGGGGAGAAGAGGCAGAAGAAATTGGTGGGAGATGGTCACTTTAGGAGTTTGTCCATTGATGCCAATTATTTTTAGGGTTAAGGGTTTTAACCAGTGGCGGTTGGGGATGGCAGAAAAGGGGTTCTTGAGAAGAGGATGCATAGGCATAGTAATTTGATGGACGGATCATCATCATCATTTAAGGTGGAGTCATTCCACAGTACAGAGAAGGTGATGGAACCTGACAAGATGGCAGAGTTGGCATTAATTGATCCAAAGATAGCTTCTCCTCAAATTTCCCTTACTCAAATCTAAGCATGGAATTAATGAGTTCCAGACATCACCACTTGGTTTCACTAATCAGATATTGTGATGAACAATCAAAGATGATCCTTGTCTATGAATACATGGCCAATTGTCCTCTCCGTGACCACATTTATGATTCTAAGCTCCCACCTTTGTCATGAAAACAAGGACTTGATATCTGCATTGATGTTTCTCTAGGGTTTCACTATCATCATACTGGTGCGGCATAGGGAATTATCCACCATGACATGAAGAAAACAAACTTTATTCTTGATGAGAATTAGTTGCGAAGGTCTTAGACTTTGGCCTCTCTAAGATTTCTCCAAAGTTGGAGTAGAGGCACGTTATCATGGTAGTGAAGGGTAGTTTTGGGTATAGACTCAAAGTACTTCAAGAGGCAACAGCTCACAAAGAAGTTTGATGTGTACTTATTCGAGGTTATTCTTTTTTAGGTGTTGTGTGTGAGGCCTGCTATTAATCCATCACTGCCTAGGGAGTAGGTTAACTTGGCTGAGTGGGCATTGCAGTGGCACAAGAAGGGCTTGCTTGAGAAGATCATTGACTTGAAAAATGGCAGATCTTTAGTTCTCCTTTATCTTTGACCTTTGATCAATTAGGCCTTGTTTTTGTTATTTTCTTCTAATTTGATTGGGTTTTGAGGTAGAGATTTGGGTAGGCTTCGGCACTTCCCTACTAGGAATCATCCCTGCTCGGACACTCTACATGACAACACTAGAGGTCACGAAGAGAAACGTCCCCGCTCTCTTCTTCTTCTTTTTTTCATTTCGCATTTCTGTATGTGTTGTCATAGTAGAAAAACAAAGCTCCACTAGTGTCATAGTAAAGAAATGTTCATCGTCAACCAAGGGAGGAAGAAGGAAGAGGCTGATGGAAATTTGATTTTAATTCATTTAGGGCATTTTTGAATTTTGAAAATTATATTTTATTATTTAAAAAATAGTTTAAAACAATGGTTATTGATGTAACATCACCCCCATGTTAACTTATAACCAAAATATGTCTGATAGAGTTTTTCTTTTGTAATTATTGATGGATGAGGGGGGACTATATATTGTTAGATAATTCAGGGGTGTTTTATGTAATTAACCATTTTTAATTTTTTTGGTAAAAGAACAAAGAACCAAATTGACTAAAATTTGACTGTGATTAAAGATCTAAGAAAGCTTCCTCTTCATCTAATTGAAGATGAAAGGACATACATCTAGCAACACAAGCTTGAAGTGAAACTACTGTCTTTTTGAAGAGTATAAAGGACGTTGTGGTTCACATGGGAAAAGTGAACATAGTGTTTTGGTGTTATTAGAGTTTCTCCTATCTCGAGACTAGATTTGGAATTGCCTCACTTAAGAGGACTTTCTATAGCCTTAGAGAAAGAAGAATGTCACCAAAGATAAATGAAATAATAATATGAATAACAATAAGAGACAATTAACTTGAATTGATTCGATGGAGCTATTACATTGATCTAGGAAGGCTCACTCAATGACTAACAATTGATTACAAGCTAGCAAACTATAATTACTCTTACTCTTAAGATAAAGTAAATAAGAAGATTAGATTGATGATGATGACTCTAATTCTTTGTCTTATGCTATTTATAGTGCATTAGTCAGTTACAGTAGTTTCTCCACTTCGAGCACTTTGAATCAGTTTCTCTCTGGTAATTGTCATTGCTAACATGCCAACCTCTGCTAGCTTGTTGACATCATTACTAGTAGTGGGGATGTGCTCGAGCTTGATCCACGTCCCCCTATTTCGAGTAACTAAAACTCATGTTTGGAAACTTCGTACATTAGTTCCCA
Organism: Platanus orientalis; assembly: GCA_025762735.1. Lineage (NCBI taxonomy): Eukaryota > Viridiplantae > Streptophyta > Magnoliopsida > Proteales > Platanaceae > Platanus > Platanus orientalis. The sequence goes on from JAOXJP010067650.1 coordinate 8,635, forward strand.
CTCTTGATGTAATGCCCTTAAACCCCGACTCAGATCTCGTCCGTATGCGCCCCAAATTCGAAGTGTCACATTGACGAACCATATTCCATAACATATACAACCATATAATTGTTACATAATATCATAATCCATTACATTCATATATATGTGAAAGTGTGAAGACATTCACTTATGCCTTACCTTAGACATAAGCCATTTTTCATTAAACTGTAACTCTTGATTCAATACCTTTACCCTTTAGCGGAAGCATATTTCATTTCATAAACATAGAACCATGATCATTCATAATAACATAATGTATAGTGGATATATATAAACCACAATCCATTAGTGATTTCATTCATTCACATATCCATGCAGCGGAAAAATAACCATCTATTTATCGACATTCACATTACCATGTCCATAAAAGTTAAGAACCATTTGTCACATAATCTCAATCAAAGGTGGGAGTCCTAAAATCTATAATATATCAATTACATCATAATCCATCATAACAACATTTATTATATTCATTTGAATAAAAGAAGCGTGGCACTAAAATATAAAGTCTTCATCCCATCTCATATCACACTCATCTCATCTAGCATGAATCACCTTCATGTATCATTAGCCCATCACATACCATTGTAACTTGTGCTAATTAGGGTGACTTTGACAGGCTCAACAAGTACAAATACAAACCATATCCAAAAGAGATAGATATAGGTTGCACATAGGCCTCTCTTATGTAACATAACATGGATAGCAATATAAAACTCAAACTATAGGAAGCAATAGCATATGAGTCTATGGATACATTTAAATAAGCAACATTAACATAATCAATGCCATGGACAATAAAGGAGTACATGTTACAATGTAATAATAAGTGTAGCATCATTCATTTTCGGAATTTATTAATATATTATTTTTTATATTCATTTTCATAATCTTTATCAGTAGTTTACTCACTTATCATTAAGATTCGAATACATTCGTATCACATAATTCATTTACATATAGACTTGATCATATGCCCTATTCATTAGTTCGTATCACTTGTCAATAGATTTCAAAGATTCAATCATTGTTTTCTATTGTAGCAACCTAATGGGATGTCCCTGAAATCATGTTTAATAAAGTTCAATAGGTTTAATATGAAAGAAATACATAAGTCAAGTCAATATCAATAACTTTCATTGTAGTGACACAATGGTAGGTCCCAAAACAATAATCAAAGGGGTATAATAAATCAATGTGTTCACAATAGTATTCAAAGAGGTTCAAAGAGTTCAATACTATAAATGATTCAATCTCCATTGTTTAGACCCAATGGGAGGTCCTAAAACGATTTTTAAAGGTTAATAGTTTAAAGTTCAATAGAGTTCTTCCTTGCTTCGACTTAGGGTTAGGTCCCTTCCTTATTTAGACCCAAGGTTAAGTCCCTTCTTTGTTTAGACCCAATGTTAAGTCATTTCCCTGTTTAGACCCAATGTTAAGTTATCAAAAGAAAAATTATACCCTGCTTTGACCCTGGGCTAGGTCCCTTCCTTGTTTAGACCAAGGTTAAGTCCCTTCCTTATTTAGACCCGAGGTTCAGTCATAAAATTTTGTTAAAGAATCAATAGTTTAATAAGGCCCAAAAGGGGTTCAATAGTTCAATGATTCAATGACATTTTAAAGTTCAATAACAATTGAGACATATCAAGGATATCAATGGTCAATAGGAGTTCTCATGACATATGAAAGACAGCTTCATGGTTCAATGAGTTTCAATCATAACATATTCACATTTCTCATTCAATTTTTCATAATTCGTTTATGTAGATCACATATGATCATTCTTCAAGTAGATTTCAAAAATTCATAGTTCTTATAATCTTTCATATTATGAGATCTTTACATTGTTCGAAAGGATCGATAATATCAATCATTGGTTCATATCTCATAGTCCATATTTGGAAATCAAAGTTTCAATCATACTTTATTTTAGTCAAAGACAATTTCTCATATTCAATTTCATGTTAGTTCAATGGAACTAACATTTCTTATGGTAATTCAATAGGATTTGCTTAAATCAATCACATTATATTCCATAATAAGGAATTTCAAGGGGATTCTTATCAAATCGATCTTAGATCCATTCTAATTACATATATAACATACGGATTTCAAAGGAAACATCATGGATCTATCAATAAAGAAAATAATGAGACCATAACATACTTAGGCTCAATTTTCATAGCAATTCACATGAGATTTCAATAGATAGAATGGATTCATCAAATGAAATTTAATATAAGTTATGAGAATAGCATTCAGCTCACATGAGAATCACTTACAATCATAGGATCATCAATTTCGAACAAAGCTCTCATGGTTTCCAATCAAAATAGTGCAACAATGGGATTCACCATCAATTCACAAAGATCTATAGGAAACAAATAAGGAAATGACATTAGTTTCCAAAAATACTTACCATCCTCTTCTTTCTCCTTTAAATCCTTTGATAAAACCTTCTTCAATGCTCAATCTCTGCTAATAGTGGTATAGATTCAATGAGAAACTACTATGGAACAAGGATCTAAAGTCCAATTCTTCAAATTCTACCTAAGCAAGTCTAGATCTAAGTATTTTGGAGCTTACTTTGCTTGGGTGAACTCATTTTCTCCTAATTCTCTCTCCTTTCTATTCTTTAATTGTCTTAGGTGTATCCTAGCCTAATTTGGATGTAAAATGGGTTAAATACACATCAGGTTTTGAGAATGCCCCTTTCTAGAAAGATTCTAACTGCATAGGGGAGAAATTCCCTTTTTATTTTCAGATATGGGCGATAACGAGCGCTTAAGGTCGCCTATCTCAAGACCTTGAGTGGTATCGCAAGCACTCGGCCTGCGCAACACCAAAAATCTAGTTTCTGAAAATTTGACCATGATCCCTCGCAAGGTCTCGCAAGCACTCGAGGTACCCCCTCATGAGCTCACGAGCACTCGAGGTGGTCTAGTTTATAAAGTTGGGTCTTTTTAGGCCCTCTAAAGTCCCTTTGGTCTATGTATGTCCATGGACATTCATCCATGGTTCCTTAAGGTCTTCTAAGGTCTCGGGGTCAAGTCCATTTAGTATGTAAACGAGTGTTATCTCGTATACACCATGTGATGCATATGCGGGGTGTTACACTTGGGACATGCAACGCCCATCTGCAGCTGTTTACACCTTTCAGCTTCTTGCTTGAGGAGTGCTATGTTTTGTCTTCGTGGTAGCTAGTTTAAAAAATAGTGGGATCCATATGTTTTCCTTGTGTTGGCTGAATTCGAAAATGTGGTAAACAAATGCTCCCGCACGTCTTTAGTTTAAACCTTAACCGGACACATGTTTCCCAAATCTTTCTATAGTTGGGATTTCACCCCTCTTTCTTTAAAAAGCCCTACTTTCTTTACACCATTACAACATCTTTCTTTCTCTGGTTCTTTACAAATTTCTTGCTCTCTTCTTCTTCAATTATGAATCTTCATCTCTTTTCTGCTAGCTATTCTTGCATCCTTCTTTTTTCATGGCTTGATTGAAGCAAACCAAGCCCATTGGTGTAGATGAGGAGGGTCCTTCTGAAGCTCATTCTTCAAGTCCTAAACGAGATAAAGCTTTAGTACAGGAATTGTTGGATACACTAGTCCTTGCTACCTGCAAGCTTTATGCGGAGAGTGAATAGAATGAGACTCTTGCTACTACAACCTTCATAGTCATACTAAGCATCGATCGAGACGCTAGTGTCTCCTCCTCCATCTATGGATGATTACTAGAGCTTGAACTTGGCCCAGCTTTCTGAAATTCCAGTCCCAAGTAAACCTAGAGGGGGTGAATAAGATTCTAAATTTTCTTTAGATCCTTCTTTGATTTACTTAGATTATGCGAAATTAAAACCAAGTAAATCAATTCAATTTTGCTTTAAGATGTTTACTCTTTAAGTCCTCATCAATGTACTTAAGTTGGCACATAATAATTTGACTTAAGTAGATTGGCAAGCAGATGTAATCCACCATGTGGCTTCGTCGTTACATAGAGTTTCTTATACTAGAGTGGAAGTAGGGTGTCTAGTTCCATTTCAGAGTTTGTGCAAAGATAATCCTATAAGTGTGAATGCAAAACTCAAATGCAAATGTATATAAAATAAATGATATGTCAAGGTACAAACACACAAGGAAACAAAGTAATTTATAATGGTTTGGCACTCCAACTATGTCCATTATCGAAGGGATCACTCTATGAATCCGGTTGATTTTTAATTAATAGTCTACCACTATTAAAAAGGTAAATCAATAAACTTACTCAACTTCCTCTAATGTCTCCAGTGAAAAAACACACACACAAGAATTATTGAACATTTCTTAACCTCATAAACTTTTTCTTTTCTTTTTGGTAAGGCAAAACTGCACTATTAGTATCCGGGAGGGGCAAGCATCAACCGGGAATGCCTCCTAGGGGACTTGAAACCCCAACCTCTCCCTTGGAGAGAGACCATACCACAACCATCTCACTTGGAGATGGTTTTCCTCATAAACCTTAGATGAACTTTGATACCCCCTTAAGATGTGTGCTGATCGGATTGATCCAATTTGGATGGATTCTGATTTATTTAGCAAGTTAATACCACAGAACTGACTGCAGAATGTACAAATAACATGTCCTTTTGTTTTAGTGAAAAAGCAATCTTACCCTTTGGCCTTTAAAGTGCCTCCTCAAATGACAAAACTATGAGGGGTGATTGTCTACAGTTTGAAATCATTATACAGTTCAAACAGGCATATCACAGCCACGAAAGTTGGTGTGATTTGACACCTCAATATTTGAAATTCAAACTCAGTCAAATCACACCCACTTTTGTGGTTGTAATAGAATCGTTTGAACTGTAGAGGGTTTCCAAATTGTAGATGATTTTTCCATAACTACACTTCTTTATGTGATGAGTCTCGCAAAGGATCTTCTCCTGCCGGCCTATGACCTGTTAAGGTCCTGTCTAATAAGTGGCAGGAGATGATTGGCGGGAAAATGTGAATTGCATTTTTCAAAAATTGTAATTCACTTTTTCCCTCGAATAGTGTCATGCCACCTGTTAGACAGGACCTTAGCAGGTCATAAGTGGCAGGAGAGGATCCGGTCTAGACGAGTCTTTTCATTTCTCATTTCAGGCTCCAATTAATGTGGGTTAAGTTTTGTCAGGCTCATCTCTGCTTAAAGCCAACCTGACCCGGCCCAATCAAACACTAATATCTAAAAGCATGGTCCCGCCTGTACTTAGACCATACTCAGTTTGATCTTTGTCCGTTCTCCACTCGAATGCAATTTATACTCAACTCAAAGCTAGGCCAAACTCAGCCAATGTGCTGTTAGGTTTGGACTAGCCCAGACTTGGTCCAAATTCCAATCATGGATTCCTAAATTTGGGCCAGCTTGAACTCATCCCGAAGCCAACTTTTTTAAATTGAGCCAAGTTCAGGATCAGGCTAAGTTTGGAGTGGCCTTCTACACTTCGGGCTGAGTTTGGACCAACCCATCTCGACATGAGTTGCAATCCTAATCTCAATGGTATGGCACAACCCAAAAATCTATCGGGTTCTAAATGAGTCTTGTTTGGATTCTTTGACTTGATTAAATGAATTGATGTGGTGACCAATACATTCGATACAGTCACTTGTAACTTTAAGTTACTTGGGTCTTACTAGAGGTTTTCATTTTTGGTTTGAAGTGTTCTACTTATTTGAGTATTTCTTGTAATAGGATTTAAATTTAAAAAAAAAAAAATTGAATGTATTTATTTTAAGGGTGAGCGTGGGCCTGGGCTGGCCCAAATCTGGCTCAGATTGAAATCTAGTTCAAAGAGGCCCAGCGCAAACTAGGGTCGGCTGTAGCTTGGTTGGTAGAGAGTTTAATTTAGAATAGGTCTTGAGTTCAATACTTATTAGAGGTAACCTTTTTTCTTTAGATGACAAAATATCGGCTGGCCTGAGACCCGGCAAAATAATTAGGACCAGGCTTGGCACTAGGTATTTAAAAATTTCTGAGTCTAGTCCCAGCCGAGCATATAAAGGAATGTAGCAGGCTTGAGCCCAGGCCTACCATGGCCCTGCTGAAGCCTGGCCCATGCTCACCCCTAATTTATTTTAAGTCAAAGTTACATTCTATTTTTTAAAGAGACAATTATAAGTAATTATACTTATCATGAATAGGCCATGCAAACCATGATGAGATGTAATCTAGATCATCTAATTAGAATCTTCATGATGGATGATGGTATAGACCACCTGATTGACATCTGACTAATTTAAACCATCTAATTAAGATAAAAAATGATCTAAACCATCCATAAGGTATTTTTATGAACTGAATATGGTTTTAAAGATCTAAGCTTGATATAAGATAATGTTAGCTTGATTTTTATGTTTTAATGGTGTACTTAATTATTTCTATCACATTGTGGACGTTTTGAGATAGATTTTAATAATCTTGATGGGTATATATATTCATATTTTTCGGTGTTGATCATGGTAGATATTGATTTTGAATGATTCTTAATAATGATTCCATGATATGGGAGTCTAAGTGTTGATTTAGATGCTACAGAAACATGATGGAGCTTACCTATGCATATGATGTGATTTTTAAAATGTGATATGAGTATGGATGTTTCAATTTTGTAATCCCTCCATTGTAAAACTTAAGAGTGTAAGTAGGGTTAATTAACAAATTTCCATTATAGCTTTTAATTATCAATGGATATGAGGTTTTTATTTAGATGGGGATAAGTTTAGACCAAAGGTTTAGTTTTACTCCTTTTCATGACCAATTTTCTCCTATTCATTTTTACAGATAAAGACTGGTATATCAGGAGTGCTATCCTTACGGTGGTGTTATCTAACTTTTGTGAATATTACGTTGAGATGATGGATACTCTCGACTGAAAATAGCCATAGTGATCCAAGGGAATCAGAATGATTCTTTTAGATGCCAAAAAATTATCAAAGGTCATAGTTAAGAGACAAATTTACTATGGCATACGATTCATGTGTGTAAGTTGTTATTTACAAAGAATTATTGAATTAGTTTCGATGGTTGAGGTTTTGATACTAAGGCTGGTAAAAGTTTCCGTTTAAAATTTCAAGAAGAAAACTAGAAGAGAAAACCAATTCTCCTTTGGAACTTAAGGGTAGTGTCAACAACTAATTTCTAAAAAGAACCTAAGAAAAACCGGTGAGGATTTTATATGCTGACCCCTAAGCTGTGCCGACGTCCGCCGATGGTCAAGCAGGCCGAAATATCAGTGCTGAAAGTGATTCACTTTTTGGGGGCATGTATAAATCACTTCTGACACTGATGTGGATGCCGAGCATAGAAAAGCCTCGCCGAAGAAAAAACTGGTTCTATTTTGGGAAGCCTAGGCACTATAGGAAAACTATCATAAGTTTGCTAATTAACATTTTTAGCTATATTATAAAATATAAAACCTTTGAGATGATGGTTTTAGAAAGGCCCATTAACGGTAAGATATTGTTTTAATAGGCATAGAGGAACCTCTCTCACATCCCTGCTCAGGATTTGGTACAACCCCTTTATGAATGACCAAGGTCCGCCCTGCATTAGGGGTGGACACATAACCACCGAAAAGTGAAAAGCAACCCAAAAAGTGTAAATCACTTTTTTTGGCGCTGATGTGTCTGCCCCTGATGCAGGGAGGACCTTGGTCGTTTATAAAGGGATTGCTCCCTCTTCCAAAAAAAACACTGGAAATCAAAGGAAAAGCCCAACCCGATTGAGCCTGGGTCTGAGTTTGCTAATTAACATTTTTAGCTATATTATAAAAATATAAACCTTTTCTTTGTTGATTAGAACTCACATTTGTCCAAATATAGACCGTACAACTGACTGGCATGAGCCAAAACAAGAGAATTGGGTAGCCTTAGCTATCTGATCAACGAAACATTTTGCGGATTTTTAACAATCTTGTTGATGAGGTTAGTCAATAGAAATGTCGTGATAATTTGGATCATCTAATTTGTGCACTTTAAGGGATTGAACTGGGTTGAATTTACACATCCTAACTTTATTAATAAGCAGGTCGGCTGTGGGAACAAATTTATCAATAGAAAATCCTCGAAACAAATGTCATGTGATGAAAATGTCTGTAGTGTCTATAGTGAATTACAAGCTGACACTTGGTGTTGGGGGGGGTAAAAACGTCTAAAAAGTGTTCAGTTGAAAAAGTAAATGGACAAAAAGAGACACCAAATTCAAAAAAACACATCATGTGTCAATCAATGGCATGCCTACAGAGGTCTGTGTCAACACAGACAATCATTCTCCTAGAATCCTATTCGACCTGACATTTTACTAGAACCCAATTAGCACACCCGGCAAATTCTGGATTTATAATTCACACATCAAACCTTATTAATAAATGGATTGGTTTCTGTTAGATTTTTTTAATTTTTTTTGCCTTTTTCTTTTTCTTTCTTTTGTCCAACTCAATTCGACCCAACCCATTATAGTTCAGAATCAGATTATATCTGGTCCTGTTTTGTAAGAGTCACAGAGGAGCTCATTCCTTCAAACTCTTTAATAATTTCTATAATAAAACGGATTGTTACTAGTTTTGATTAATGCATAGAAAATGTGACCACAAAAATAGATTAATCGTCCAATCATAATTTTATGATGTAAACAAGCATTTATGAGCTAAACATCACATTGTCTACGTATGATAGTATAGATATTTTTTAGTAATCAAGAAATATAGATTATAAAACCTATAACAATGAAAACTAATTTAATGTGGTATTCTATTAATGCAGTAGTCAATTTCTCGATAACTAAGGTCAGTTTTTGTGTCTTTAACAGAAAAAAAAAAAAAAAAGATTAATGTTTGTTTACATGATAACTTATCAAAGGTTTGAGGAAGGGATTTTTTATTACCACCACACTTTTATTTTAAGTCTACCTCACTTAAGGTTTTTTTTTTTTTTTCATTTTATACCCCAACTCCCTCCCTCACCTCTCCGGCGGTTGCAGCGCTCCCTCCAGCACCCCTCTCTCTCCCGCACTACCCTCTCTCTCTTTCTCCCTCTCTTCCACACCACCTCTCTCTCTCCCTCTCTCCCCCTCTCTCTTCTCTTCCTCTCTCTCTCTCTCTCTTTTCTTCTTTTTCTTGCCGGTGACTTGTTTGGACCCATAGGCCTGAACGAGGGTCCCTCTATTTGGACCTGTAGGTCCGAGCAAGGGCCTTCCGTTCGGAAGGTCCTGCCAAACAAGGTCAGAACAGGTCACCGGCAAGAAAAAGAAGAAGAGAGAGAGAGAGGGGAGTGCGGGAGAGGGGGGAGAGAGAGGAGGAGGGGTACTGGACGGAGTGCTGCAACTGCTAGAGAGGTGAGGGAGGGAGTTGGGGGAAGGGGGGTGCAGTGTGGGAGAGAGGGAGAGAGAAAGAGAGAGGGAGTGCAGTGCATGAGAGAGAGAGAGGAGGATGGGGTGCCGGAGGTGTGCTGCAACAGCCGGAATGGTCGCCGGAGGTGTGGAAGGGAGGGGTATTAAAGGAAAAAGAAATTTAAAAATTTAAGTGAGGTGGAATTAGAAAAAACTGTGGTGGAAATAGAAGCTCCCTTGAGGAATCAACACACTAATAAATTTGAATAGGCTGATGGGCCCAATAGGAATGATTCTGTTAAGCCAATGTTAATAGACCTAAACTAGGAACTGGATGAAATTACACTTACTCATGAGACCCAAGCCTAGTTACCCTAAAAGCCCAGAAGCCACATCCAAATAGAATCATGCCAAACACGGGCTTCACCGTGCCCAACACGCTCGGTCCTCCTGACAAGGCCGGATGCAGGCCTCTTTGGCCTTGTGGGACACATGTAAAATCACATCAATGCCACATGTGTCATGTACGGTATAAGTACTATAGGGATATATAGGCTAACTATGAAATTTAAAAAACTGATGAGGGCCAACAATTCTTCAATTAGGGATGGCAATGTTTGACACGACCCGTGAAGCAGACATGAACACAACATAAAATTAGCAGTTTAGGTTTTATTGTAATTGTGTTTGGGTTAAAATGGGTCGATCCTCTTAGACACAATTAATAAATGGGTAAAATTTGTGTTGATCTTCCTAATCCACATTAATCAACCTGAATCAACCCTCTTAATTATTTGTGTTAGGTTGATATGACCTCTTTAACCAATTATACGACATTTTTTTATCTAATATAAATTTACATTTTAAACAAAGAATTGAGTAATTAAAAAATATTAAATATTATTTTAATAAATACACATACAAGAGGAAGCTGTATTTGTGTCAGTCCAACACGACCCATTTATTAATCAACCCCTTGCCACTCCCTCCATCCCACACTACAGCTGAATCGAAGCCTCTTTGTGATCGTTAAGGCATTCTTGGGACAGGTTTCATGCATGTCTTTCCTGATTCTTTTGATATGTTGTCATCAAGTTGCCTGTCTTGAAGATCCATGGCACAAGTTTCCTTTTAGTGGTTTGGTTTGGAAGCAATGTTGTCTGCCATAGTGATTCTAATGGTGGACTCTTTGGCCAATAGTATATATAGCCGGAAAAGCAATTCAGGAATAAAACCGGCGAGTAAAGATGTCGGGGGAGATGGGTATGATGAGTGCTGCTGTACATTTCCATGACAACATGCTCCGAAGGATGCAACCAAAGGCTCCCAATTGCTACGCTGTCGTGTGTTGCCATGGCTCTCTCTCTCTCTCTCTCTCTCTCTCTCTCTCTCTCTCTCTCTCTCTCTATATATATATATATATATATATATATATATATATATATATGAGCCTACCCTTTGTACCGCACTTCCAAAAAAAACCAGCTTGGTTTGTGATTCTTAGCAATTTGATTTGAGGTTCTTCCATCATTGGCTTAGACCCAATGCTTCCAATGCGTCTTAAGGATCTGGTCATGAAGCTCGTGATGTAGAACACGGATATATAATCTGAAATTTTTATTTCATGCAGGCAATTGGGGCCGACCATTCATTCCAAAGAAGCCCTTGAATGGTTACAATTATGTGAACAAGTCAATTTTTGAGTTTAAGATTGACATAACATGACTAATGGAAATTACGTGTAATAAATTGTTTGGGTCAGGAATCCTTATTATAAGTTGGTTATACATGTCATGCACACAATAATTTTTTTATACCATCTAGCTTTTTCATGGGTTGGCATTATTTTGGTCCTATGTGCTACCTAGATTCTCATGTGTGCTCTAGAGAACCAGCCTAAGTTGTCATAGGAAGCAATGACACTTCCACACGCACATAAGTGAGTTCATCAATTATGCACTTAAACTATTGCATACAACTTATAAAGATTATGAATCCATTAAAAGTAATAAAATTCATCCCCTTGATCATAGTTTGCACTATCTATACCATGGAAAAGGGGTACTAGTGATAGTGCTACTATTGAATTCAACGTATTGACTTGTTATTACTCATTAAACCTACTTCCTAGTGTGTCTTGTATATTGGGTTGCCATAATCGGTTGTTCATCTAAATGAGATTAAGCTTCATCCCCTTCGATGTTTCTATTATTAGCTTTCTAGTTAACAATTTAGTTAGAGGATCAACCAAATTCACCTCTGACTTGACAAATTCTAGAGCACTAATTTCATTAGAAACAATCTGTCTTATCACATTTTGTCTTTGAAAAACATGTCTTCTTTTACCATTATAAATTTTACTAGTAGCTTGAGCTATGGTAGTTGTATTGTCACAATTTATTGATATAGATGAGATAGGTCTTGTCCATAATGGCACTACCAATAGATTATGAAGCCATTCAATTTTATTTCCTGCATTTTGCAAGGCAATAAGCTCTAAGTCCATTGTAGATAGAGTCACACAAGTTTTCTTGGAAGAGTTTCAATATACCGCTCCACTTCAAGAGTGAATACAAATCCACTAGTTGACTTCAACTCATCAAAGTCGAATACCTAGTTAACAACCATATAACCTTTAAGGACAATGGGATATCCACAATAATGTGGACTAAATTGAGAAGGTATTTCAATATTTTAGTGACCACAATTCAATGTTTTTGCTTGGTTTTTGTGTCTACTTTTTTAATCTATTAACCGCATAGGCAATATCATGTCTATTACTATTTGTTAGATATATCAAACTGTAATTACCCTACCTTTTTTTTTTAAGACACTAGGATACCTTTATTTATTTAAAGGCAAATAAGAGGTTTAGAATTAGCTTGCATAAATCTTTTTAACATTTTCTTTTCCAAATAGTGTGGTTGAGAAAAATAAATTCCATCTTTATTCCTAAAATGGTGTTAGCTTTACCCAAATCATCATATCAAATTTAGATGATAGAAATGTTTTTGTAAATTCAACATCTCTAGAGTGATGCTAAATGTCAAAATGTCGTTAGCATATAAACATATAATAACACCAACTCCATTAGAAAATTTAATATAAACACATTTATCACAAACATTTACAACAAAACCATTATCAATCATAGTGTTATCAATTTTTTTATACCACTATTTGAGATCATGTTTAAAAGTTTTAATTAATCTACATAATTTTCTTTCTTGTCCTTGTACTACAAAGCTTTCAGGTTGTTTCATATATATTTCATCTTCTAAGCTCCCTTTAATAAGTCAATTTTAACATTGATTTGATGTATTATTAGTTTATGTATAGATGTAATAGCAATTAGGACTATAATGGTAGTAATCCTAGTCACAAGTTCATAAATGCTAAAGAAATTGAGATCATTCTTTTCTTTAAAGCCTTAACAACTAATTAGCTTTAAATGTCAATTGAACCATCATGCATTAGTTTCTTTTTAAACACCCATATGCGTTCTATTTATTTGGTTCCTTTACGTAAATTAACTAATTCTCATGTATGATTATTTATCATAGATTTAATTTTACTATTAATAGCTTCTTTCCAAAATATTTCATGTGGAGATGTTATAGCCTGTTAATAGGTTTTAGTATCTTCATCTATCAAAAATGTATAAAATTCACTTCTAAAATTCTTTCATTTCTTTATCTTTTACTATATCTTGGTTCTAACTATTCATTTGTGCTCTTTCTATACTAAGTGCTCATGACAAAAAACTTGTTGGAAATTTGATTCAGTTTCTTTTCCTTTATTGGTTAATACTTTCATTAAAATATATTTTCAAAAAAATTACATCACCAAACTCACTTATAAGGTTGGGTTCTAAAATATTAGATTATAATCTTAATACTAAAAACCTATAAGTAACACTATTTTCAGTAAACCTATTAATACATAATCAAAAGTTTTAGGCCTAATTTTGTTTTCTTTGTGTTTGGTAATTCTATCTTAGCTAGACACCCCCACACTTTAAAGTATTTTAGATTAGGCATTCTTCTAAACCATAGTTCATAAAGACACTTTCCAGTTTTCTTATGTAGTATTTGAAATTCTTAGTCAAGCTCTAAAATAATCCTAGAGTGAATAGAATTATACCCAATTTTTAATTTTCAATGGCCTTATAATTTGATTGCCTTTAAGTTCACTCACCCTAATGATCTTTCAGTCAACTATTGGTAAGTGTGACAATGAATAATTAATTTATTAATTATTTCAATTATGGTTCAATGCTTGCATTCAAGGTGTTATGCATGTTTAACTATCAATAAATTAATTTATCAACTTAAGTTTCCTCACTTGAATTAAATTAGTGTTAACAACATGCACAAAAATGAATGATAATAAGAGTAGAAAACACAACCACAATAGACACAGGTTTTATAGTGGTTCCGACATTGGGCCTACATCCACTTTCCAAAATCTCGTCACAAAACTATGATTTTATTAATAGAATTCACTATCTGTTACAGAGAAAATCATTAAAACTAATAGCCAACTTACACAACCACGAGAACCCACTAGATGTATGTTATATGCATCCAGTATCTCCAGTAAATGCTCTAAACACCTCTGGTGGCTCCAACAGAGGTTACAAATATATGTATGTGAAGTTTATATTTCTAGAGGTAAAATCCATGTTTATGACATCTAACAAGGTTGATATAACTATCTAAGCATAGTAATAAGCCACTCTCTAGGCAAATTTTACTATAGCATCAAATAACAACTCTAGAGAAGTAAATCTGGATTTTACCTTACTGTGGCTCTATCTTTTAGAGCTTTTATATATGATTTCTAGGTCAAGAATCTCCTAATACACACTTAGAGATGATCTACCAATGATCAGCACAATATGTGTGGTTAAGAAGCCTCTCAAAATATGCTAATAGTATTGCACATGAATGAGAGCTTTCTCTCTTCAATAATGAAGCTTTTAGTGGCTAGGGTTTTCCAATAACCCTTAAAATAATCATTACCATTCTTTTCAGCCCTTAATGACCATATGTTATGTAGAGAGAGAGGAAACCGTCGCACAAATCAATTCAAACAACCATAAAGTCCAAACTCTTTGATTTTCAGGTGCATATAATTTTTCCAAATTTGCCACCTTGGACCAGTCCAGCATCTCACTGCTTATGTAGTCTAAGTCCCTTACACACCTCGAATCAGTTCGATGGTCCCCTAGATTGGTTTGGAGTTTCACTTCCTGTGCAATAACAACTCCTGAGACCACTTGGATGGGTCCACTAAGTATCAAATTGGTCCACTTATGATTGGATCGGTCTGATGACCCTGTTTCTATTGATTTTACTTCTTTTAAACACTTTTCACAACTGGGGTCAGAGATGCCATTCTCTGAGGTTTGGATCAAGTCCATAATAAGCTAACCTAGGTCATGGTATGGTCTTTAAGTATACTTACCACCTTTTCATGGATTTTACCTTTTAAGTGCATGATGTGGCTTCAAATGCTTCTAGTTGAACCTCAAGCTCCTGCCTCCTATCTTCTATGGTCTTCTAGTCTAGAATATCTTCCTTCTTGTTCAAATTCTAGATTCAACCATCTAGACTCTATCATGACTTTCAATATATTATAATTCATACATGTCATGACCTATGGTCTATTATTCCATATATTTTTTCATGGAATGGAATTGACAACTTCAACTACATATTGGCATTTACAACTTCCCCATTTGGATATTCCATGACAAAACTCTACAATATACATTGATACACTTGAGTACAAAAAAAAAATTAACAATAACAATTATAGAGTTCATTACCAACATACAACAATAAATCTTCATTGATTGATGTAGCTTGCTCCCTCTTAAGATGTGTTATGTCTTGTCACCTAGAACACACTTAACAAATACCTTTCTCATGCATTCTAACCAAGTTAAGTAGTCAAGTGTGAACGTAAAATATAGATAATATGCCAATAAAATGCACATATCAGACAGACAATCATGCAATCAGTCATGAATTTTCATTTTCATTTTCATTTGCTCAGTTGCATTTGTTTAAAATTTTTAAAATTTTACTATACTCTCCCCTTTATCCATGTTATAATTTGTATCCCCCTTATTGTCATGAATTGAAAAGGGAAGAAAGTTACTAGCAAATGTTTGCCAAGTTGTACATCAAGCTATTAGTTGATATAAGATTTAAAATTATGTCTAGAGGTATTATGCATTCACAAGGCTCATAGGGTAGAGAAACTCACGTATGAAATGAATCATTTTATTTAAAATAGAAAGTATTACAAGAAATAATTGATTTTAAAACTAAAATTTCATTACGTGATTAATCTTTCAGTACAATGGCATTTAACATAAGTTTGTGCTCATAGTGGCACAGGTACATAAAAAACATAAAAAAATCTAACTAAGTCATTCATCCTCCTCATCGCCATCCTCCTCTTCAAAACTCTCCTCACTAAGGTTCAAAGGATACAAGGTCGACAAGAGTGCAGGATTATTCAATATTTGATAATCAGGATCAATCTTGACCATATGATCCCCCCATTAATCAACTTGATATCCAAATATCTTGATCTTCTTCTCCATGTTGTTTAATTTCTTAACAACCCTCTTCTGATTCTTCTCTAGTGGAGCTTGCCCATCTATTAGGGCCTGAAAAATCTGCTCAACAGAGAATGGATCAATGGATGAAGTAGCCTGAGATGAGGAAGAAGCTGATGAAGGTGGTAGTGCAGTTGCCTGTGAGGTGGAAGGTTCCTCCTAAGAAGTGGATGGGGCTTCCTGGGAAGCTTAGGAATTAGCCTTCTCTTGCACCATCTTGTGCACAGTATCAAGGTTGATAGCAATCCTTTGCTTCAAGATTCTTGCACTTGGCAGAAAAGTCACTCCACACACTGCCATGATGTGAGTAATCATCACCCATAGGGTAATCCCTTGATTTCATTCTCAAGTATGGACTCTATTATGATCATGTAGCATAGCATCGCGGGAATGCCCATCAGATTCTCTACTAGAATGTTGTACACTACCTGGACCACATTGTCCTTAATATCCACCTTATGTGAAGTGGGAAAGAGATTCTAGGAGAAAATTCGATGGAGGAATCAAGCTAGGAGCATGCATTTATTCACCTCAAGCTTGCCATACTAAGTCTACATATCCTCCTCACAAATGAGTTTAACAATCTCTTCCTTGATGAGATCCTTATGTGGAACTCCACAACATCAAACTCTAGACGATCTATCCCTAGAATATTACCAAAAATATCTAGATCAAGATCCTTGTGAACCCCACAGACTTTTGTCGTAAAAGATAGTCTCTAGATCAGAAGAATGGATATTAGAATAGAAGATTCAAACTATATCTTCTTGCAATTCGCCTTGGATCTTTATAAGGGTTTGCCAACCCCCTTCCACTAAGGAGATCCCCAAAATAACTTCGTATAGTGCTTTTTGATCAACAAATCTCTCATCAAACAAGGATCTCTTTGAGAAATAATTTGCATAATCCTCAAATCTCTTCTTGTTCTAGAATGGGCCATAGTATCCATCTTCTTCTTCGTCCCTATTTCTCTTCGATCCTTTCTTTATGGTTTTCTTTGGTGACACTAGAGTTGAAGCATGAAATCCACGAAGATTAGGTAAAAGAATGGGAGAGGATGGATTTTCGAGGGTTTTAGGCTTAAAACGCAAGAAATATCCAAAAAAAGAAGATTTTGAGCTTAAAACCATCTAACAATTTTGTACTCTTCAAATCAGCCTAAATTGGATCGGTCTATTACAGTTGGATTGATCCAGTTTGGATTGGTTTGGAAAGTGTCGGATCGATTCGACTGGACAAATTTTTGACTATTTTATCCTGTTGGTTCCCTACTTCACTCTCTAGCATATGATACCCCACAAATTGATGTTATGTACCTTTTTAATTAGTATTTGATACCTTTATAGATTTATACTAGGATACATTACAGTTTTTTTATTTACTAGCTTTTAAAGCACACAAATTTCCTAAGAGGTTGCTAAACCAGTCTAATAAATGTGGTACTATTAAGAATTGGTTAACAAACTCAAACAATTTCACACATACCTATTGAGCATCTTAAGTGGTCAAATATTTTTGCATCAAGAGGTTTTGTGAAAATGTCAACCAGTTGATGTTTAGTTTCAACATATTCCAAAGAGACTACTCTCTCTTCAACCAAGTCTCCCAAATGATGTCTAATGTCAATATGCTTGGTTCTGAAATGTTGAACCTAGTTTTTAAAATTTTGGATTGCACTAGAATTTTCTATGAATAGCTCCATTGTGTCTTGAGTTATTCCTTAATCTTTCAACATCTTTTTCATCCACAGATGTTGTATTCAACCACTACCTGTTACAATGTATTCTGCCTCAACAATAGATGGAGTTATGTTTCTTACTATACCAAGCAACTAGGATCCACCTGTGTTTTTCTGATCATCAACATTATCAGCCTAACCCACATTTGAATAACTAGCAATAACATTGGTGAAATCAGATGGGTACCAAAGGCCATACTTGATGGTCCTATTAATGTACCTAATTATTTTTTTAACTTCTTTAAGATGTGATTCTTTGGGAGCAACTTGGTACCTAGCACAAGCCCCTACATTAAAGGCTATATCTGGTCTACTAGCAATCAAGTATAGAAGACTCCCTATCATACTCCTGTGAGTTTAGTGTCCACATCAACTCCAGTTGGGTCATTAGTAATCTTGTCACTAGTACTAATTGGAGTTTTAAATGGCTTGGAATCCTTAAGAACAAATTTTGACACTAACTCTTTGGCAAACTTAAACTAACATACAAATATTTCATCATTCATTTGTTTAATTTGAAGTCTAGAAAGGAATATAAGCTCACCTTCCATACTCATCTCAAATTCATATTTCATGGTTTGGTAAACTCATGAGACATATTTTCACATGTTGACCCAAAAATTATGTCGTCAACACAAATCTGAACAGTGAGTATATATGACCATCCTTCTTTTTGATAAAGAGTGTTTTGTCAACACTCCCCTTATCAAAGTCATGGTCTAGAAGAAAACTAGTTAGCCTCTCATACCAAGCTCTAGGAGTTTGTTTTAATCCAAATAAAGTTTTCTTTAGCTTATGGCATGATTGGGCAAGTTTGGGATTCACACACCCTTTGGGTTGTTCCACATATACTGATTGAAGTATCCCATTTAGAAAGGCAATTTTAACGTCCATTTTAAATAATTTGAATTTCAAATCACAAACAATGGACAATAGAATCTTTATGGATTTTAACTTGGTAATAGGGAAAAATGTTTCCTCATAGTCAATTCCTTCAATTTGAGCATACCTCTTTGCCACTAATATAATCCTATTCCTAATGATAGTACTATGCTCAACAAATTTGTTTTTGAAAATCCATTTATTAACAATCACATTTTTATCTTTGGGCCTTTCCACAAGGTACCAAAAATTATTCCTAACAAATTGATTTAACTCATATTGCATGGCAATTATCTAATCCAGGCCCTTAAGAGCCTCTATGACTTTTGGGGGTTTTATCTTGGAGGTGAAACACAAGTGGCTAATGATGTTTTCAATTTGTTTTCTTGTTTTCACTTTAGCATTTGGATCTCCTATAATGTCATCAGTAGAGTGTACCTTTGTGATTCTCTTTTCTTTGGTACACACATTTACTTCCTCTAGTCCATCTTCAAATTCAACATCTGACTCATGAGTGGAAGAATCCTTTCTAAGTTCTTCCTTTTCTTGATAAACTTCATGAAGTTGATTTTCAATTCCTTTAAAGTCTCTTTTGTGGTCATCAATGATCATATTTATGGACTCTTCCATATAGTGAGTCCTCTTGTTGAAGATTTTGTATGCTCAACTCCTCATAGAGTATCTCATAAAGATTGTCTCGTCATTCTTAGTATCAAACTTACCAAGGTTCTCTCTATCTTTGAGAATGTAGCATATGATGTGAAATATCTTAAAGTATTTTACATTTGGTTTATTTCCATTCCACATCTCATAGGCTATCTTTGAGGTACCAGGCCTTACATATATTATATTGATTATGTAGCAAGCTATATTAACAGCTTCAGTCCATAAGCTCCTTGCTCGTTAACATGACGTTTTCCATTTCTTGCAATGTCCTATTTTTCCTTTTAGCTACCCCATTCTATTGGGGTGTCTTAAGAGCAAAGAATTCATGTATAATTCCGTGTTGATCACACCATTTTTGGTTTTAATGGTCACTTCAAATTCTTTTAATTTTAAGGCCCTTTTCATTTTGTATTTTTTTACAAATATATTTGACATCATCAAAACCTTCTCATTTTCCTCTTAGGAATGCAACCCATGTAAATCTATTTTTTTTATAGGTACTTACAGGTGAAGAAGGGTTTTGAACCCAGGTCCGTGGTACAACACCCACAGACTTTACCAACTTGGCAAGCTAACATCTTCAACCCATGTAAATCTAGTGAAGTCATCGATAATGACCAAGAAATACCTCTTGCCACCAAGACTCTCGATTCTCGTGGAACCTGCTAGGTCCATATGCAAGATCTCCTAAGATTTTGTTCTAATTTGATTTACCTTTTTATGCACCGCCTTTGTTTGCTTACCTAATTGACAACCACCACATATTTGTCTTTCTTTGTTAACCAACTTAGGTGGATCTTTGATTACTTCTTTCCTGCTCAGCTTGGAAAGGTCTCTATTATTTACATGCCCTAACCTTTGGTGCTAAAGGTTAGTCTCACTTGTGTTAAATATTAGACATGATTGAAGAGAGATCTATCTCCAGTCATATGATTCAAGCATCCACTATCCGGACACTATCTAGAAGTGCTACCAACTCTAAGAGTTGTATAGATCACTAGGCATTTAAGGTTCTCTTTTTGGATCAAAGTCATTTTACCCCAAACATGTTTAGGTTTTAAACCTTTTAGTTTTTCTAATTACTCTTTATGTTCAAGGTTTAAGTTTTGAGTCCGTTTAAAATATTTATTTTTCTTCAATTTTCTTTCTTTTTTTTTTTTCTTTAAGGCTTCAATTTTTTTTAATATTTCCAATCATTTTTCCTTTTCTTTCACTCAAACTTCATATGTCTTATTAATCCATAGTAATAACATGTGATTGGAGGACTCCTAGAAGTTGAGACATGTTGCTCAAATTTTCTTGTACTACCCCCCATTCTTCCCTTTGATACTTCTAGAACAGTCTTACCCTTATTGGCATAGCTAGGTCTTTTCCTTGTATATACGATCATGGGTCTAGGGGGCTGTGCATAGGAGGTGGCTTGGCCTTCTCTTTGCCTTTAACAAAGAAATTTTTGCACCCTTACTATAAGTGGGTGAGATAGACATAGAATTCTCAGATTTATATCCAAGTCCCCTCCTATCTCCACTATCTTTGCATGGTTAACATCCTTTCAAATTTTTCATTACCTGGGTGAGAAGGTTTAAGGATTTCCTCTTGTGTTCCTTTAGTA
>JAOXJP010067651.1:0-15426 GCA_025762735.1 Platanus orientalis
ATCAATTATAGTTACGGTTTTATTTAACCATAAATAAATAAGTGTAACTATAAACCTTTTTTTTTGTTGTTGTTGTAGTGCAATACTAATTTTACTTTCAACAACATTGAGAACCATGTTACCATTGAGCATACATTTTTCGCGATGCGAATCATAATGTCGTCATTGAAATTTTATTTTCTCTAATGCAGAAGACTATGCCATTATTGAGCAATCATTTTTCGTAAAGAAAATCATTATGTTGTCAATGAATTTTCTACTTTTGGTGATGCAGAAGGCCATGTTGCCATTGAATATACACTTTTCGTGACACAAATCATAACGTTGCTAATGAATATTTGAGGTTCCGTGATAAAACAATTAATTATGTCACCAAAACATGCCACTTTAGGCAACGTAATCTAGCTTTCATCGCCAATTGGTGGCTTTTAGTGACTTTTGAGTCGCCAAGAGGGGTCGTCAAAAATGTAATTTATTGTAGTGACCTGAAGGATTTATGATTCTTTGAGTTATTCAAGTTGATTATTTTGAGTTACCAACCAGTGATGCTTAATTGGTGGCTATATTATGGGTAGCTTGATACTCGAGAGAACACAAATACTCAATAAGGAATCTACTGCCCTAATGATAGAGAGAAATATTCAGTATATGAATAACATGAATTGATTGGACATAGAAATATAGATATAGTGTTTTTGATAAAGTGTTTGTCAAAATGATTTTCAAAATTATATTAGTTAAATAAATAAATAATTTGAAAAATAATTTATTAAGAAATTTTTTTAATGTCTAATTGATCCATTAATGTCCTAGAGATTATTTGTCAATGACCAAAAGGGTTTGATAGTGACTAGTTTATTGTCCTAAGGGTTATCGAGGGATATTGTACAATGGAAGGATGTTTTTGTGAAAAGGTTTGTGAGGAAGGGCCTCAATGTTAAATTCTTATCCTTGAGAGTTCAATTGTGACATGTCATAGTGATTGTTGCAATTAATGGAGTACTTACTTGTAATTATCAATTAATTGAGTTCCTGATTGTAGTTTGACTCAATTTAGGATGGTAGGCCCCATTAGCATAAGGATAAGAATTTCGTAAGGATCCCACACCCCCTAGGGTTTATCTAACCTCCCCTTATCCCTATATATAGGGTTACCCACGTTCAGATATGCTCCTGTAACAATTCTGGAAGTGTGAGAGGTGTATAAAACTCTAGAGCAGGTGTGGAGACTTTGAAGACTAGGTCGGATTGGATTCTTGTGTCCGGTTACCTTATTGAGGTAATTCTAAATTTACTTTAATAATAGATCTCAGAGATTCATATGATGATCATGGGAAAACATAAGTAGATATGTGATTGTTTAAATGAACTTTACTAATTTATATGTTCAAGAATTGTAAACTTCTAACAGCTTAGACCCAAGAACCTCCTAGACTCTAACATGACTCCACTCATGCCTAGTTTATACAATGCATGTATTTTATAGTTCATAAAATTTACAATACATTACTTTTACACCCAATAGCAAGGATCATTGGCATATTGTATTATCTTAATAGCAAGGATCATCGACATATTGTATTATCTCAATAGTAAGGATCATCGGCATATTGTATTATTCCAATTGCAATGATCATTGACATATTGTATTATCCCAATAACAAAGACCATTATACATATTTGTTCTTTATGTCTTAACCTCTCTTTACTTATTACTTATCAATAGCTATCAATTAACTCCTAATGGAGGAAACGTACATCATCTTAACACTTATCTTTATCCTTCTTACTTATCTTTTTTCACTCTTCTTAATTTTTTATTCATTTCATTTTTTTATCTATCCTTAGCCATTTTACTTTATATTATCATTATATAGTGTGTTATTTAATCTAACACAAGAAGCATGTATCATCACATAATATATTTGCTAGCATAATTATATAAGGATAATTCATCATTAGAAACATTCACTAACATCATCTAAAAGACATCCAATTTTTTGTTATACACTTGCTAATATGATTAGACACATATGCAACATCAACAAATCAATCTCTATCAATACACTTAGCACAAGTGAGAATTCCAACAATAATCATATTACATATGATTTCTAAACATTCATAATTATAATTCATATATCAATTGAATCATTTCATGACAATCCCTAAGCAATTTATATGCTAGTCAACATGCATCATAATCAATTTCTACATATGTGATTAAGTCAATTTCTTCATTCTTACAGTGATATGTTAAGAGATGCTCAACTCCAATTAAAGTATTCGAGTTTCTCATGGCAAACTTTTTCTGCATTAATAACTATCATGGAGACTATAGATTCATAGATTATTTACTAATATGCTTTCAAAACTCATTAAATCCAATATCTTAAGGAAATACCTATAAATATAATGTAAAACCACTTTTTTTTACAAGTTAAATTGAGGTAGTTCTAAGATCCTAGCATAATATGGAAATATCTCTCATCATAAATCACCACAAGAATTGAGGTTTCTAAGGTCCTAGCAAAAAGTTCTACAAATATATAAGAAAACATGCATAGAATCAAAATTTACCACTACAAAACTTCTAAGAACCTAAAACAAATAAAAATGAAGTAAGTTTTGTATAACTACTTACTCAAATGCTTATACTTCTTTATCCTAAAGAAATCCTAAAGCAAAACCTCTTTTCCTTTGTGGTTTCATTCTTTCTCTATAACACACAAGGTATAAACTACTAAACACTATGAAAGTTCAAGTAAAACTAAGAGAAAATGTCAAAACTCAAAAAAATATAGCATAGAGAGAAGTCCTCAAGTTTACCTTGCCCAATTTGGGGTTTCTTTTCCCCTTCTTCTCAAAATTCTCTTTTCCTTCTTTTCCTTTTTGGTGTAAATGAGGTAATTATGATTTATTTATCATATTTATAGGGTTTTGGGTTGAAGCAAAACCCTAATTGGCTCAAATTTGGAAGTTTTTAGATCCTAAAATTCGTTTCTTGCAAAGTTGGACTGATCTTGGTGGAAATTGGATCGATCCGACATGTTTCAGGGCACTTTTCTGTAGACAACAGTGCAACCGGATCAATCTGGCAAGTATTAGATTGATTCACTAAGTTTGGATCCATTTAACAGGATCAGATTAATCCGGGTTGGATCAATTCGGGCGGATCAATCCGACAACCTTTTCTAGATTCAACCCCTTTAGACTAAAATACATATAACTCTCTAAAAAAACTCCGATTAGATCACTGTTTTTTGGGTTGGAAACTAGACTTCAAAATACTTCCAAGGATATATGGATTGGACTTTAATTCTCTTAGGATTGTTGGTGGGCTTAGAAGTTATCCTAAATCTTTGGGTCTGTTAGCATACACACCTTATGGGAAAATAGACATAACTATCTCTAGGAAACTCTTATTCGTGAACCATTTATTTTGTTGGAAAGTAGATTCCAAGATATTTCCAAATGTGTATGGATTTTTCCCTAATTAACTCAAGGTTTGTATAGATTTTCCTACAAAGTTACTCCAAATATGCTCTTAGGACAACTTTCGGACTTGACGAGTTCAAGGTTGGACTTGAGTTCTACAATTCTAACTTGGTCCAAAGGGTTCATAAACCAACATAAGGTCTATCTAGAATATGTGAGGTGATGATTTTATCCTTACTAGAATAAACTTATAGTTTTGTCCTTCATGTGAAATGCGGGGCATTACAGTAAAAATAGCACAAACCATTCCCTAGCCATAAAACTAGATATGAGCAAATCTTTTGACTGTGTTGAATAAGACTACTTGATGGGTGTGCTCTATAAAATAGGATTCTTCCCTCCTTGGCTAAGCTAGATTAGAAATTATGTATCCTTGATCTCTTACAAAATTCTCATGAATGACGCTCTTGGTAATACCATATTTCCCACTAGAGGTCTCAAATAAGGTGACCCTCTAAACCTTTTCTCTATGTTATCTATGCTCAAGGCTTCTCTTCATGTCTTACAAATTTAGAATCTAATAAGGTTATCAATGGAGTTAAAATTTTCAGATCAAACCCTTCCTTCATCCATCTATTCTTTGCGGATGACAACTACATTTTATCATAAGCTAATCCAAAAGAAATTGAAACTATTTTTCAAACTCTTAAGCTTATAGAAAAGATTTGGTCAAATGATTAATCTAGAAAATTTGAAATTAATTTTAGTAATCAAACCCTTAAAGGCTAGAAAGCCCATCTCCTCTCTCATTGATATAAAATCCTCTTGTGATCTTTTAATATATCTTGACCTTCCTTCTTCCATTGGCAGAAATAAAATAGACATGTTCCCTTACATAAAAAAAATTTCTAAAACTTTCCATTGGGGGGGGGGTAAAGAGGGGTAAAATAATTTAACTATTCCCCTTAATCATGCTTGTAATTTACAATATCTCCCTTCTAAAATGGCTATTCATACCTAAGAAACCAAATTTGTTAACGGTTAGTAACAATAACAACATAAAAGCACTTTCATACAACCAACAAATAGTGTTTCACCTATAAATAAGGAAATATAATTAAAATTCTAACCTTTCTTAAATAACTTGTGTACAATGAAGTGGAATCCACCATTCATTAGGCTCAAAGTAAAAGTTTTGTTTTGGTTTTAATAATCAAGTTAGGTAGATCATAAGCCATGTGATCAATTTCTTTTCTCTTCCTTTTATTAATTTCGATCCTCCTCATCTCCCAATCATTTTAATGATACGCTACAAATTAGGGTGTTTGTTAATTATATCATGTCAATATTTTGTTGGATGTTAACCTTTTGTTTGATTGTTAGTTGTGAAATGATAATGCTATTTGATAAGATTCAATGAATCTAGACAAAAACCCTTGACATTTGTTAACACTTATAATTCATTGAATAAGGTTTAATGAACATAAACTAAGATTCAATAAATTAAGACAAATCTTTGGCATTCCCACAATGGTTACATGTTGTTATTTAAGCCCATTAAGATGGGATAATTAATCCCACTAAAGTGGTGTAATAATGGGTCATATTGAGCCCATTGAATTATGACTCTATAAATAGAGCCAATGTCTCCCTTAGGTGAAGTATTAATAAAAGTGAAGAAGCTTAGTAGAAATAAGAAGTCAAGCATGCAAGAAAGGCTTTGGAAATAAAGCAACTTGAGGAAGACAGTTAACTCTCCTTTGTCTATTACATTAAACATTGAACGGTGCCTTCAATTAATGAAGGTTGTTCCTAGTTATTTATTTTAGTAAATAGATAATTCTTTACAAACAAAATTTGTGATTTGGGCATTTAGAGGAAGAGATTCTTGTCCCATTGGATTGTGTAAATTCGCAAGAGAAAAGACTTAATTTTGTGTTTGGTTGAATCCTAGTATTAGTTGTAACACCCTGCATATGTTCACACATATTTCGCACACGTGTCACACATATAATTTACACATATGATTTACATGATTCACACGCACTTAGAATAATTTAAACTCATATGTATTGATCTGTAAACTTGTATAAGTGTAAAAATGTAGAAGAAATCTGTGAACAAATTATATATCATTGGAAAGGCACTGAGCTTAGTTTTCAATGCAACAAACGACATGCGAATTGTAGTCCAAACGAGAAAGATATAGGTATTTGAGTATGCGAGACTCAAAATAGAAAAAAATGGAAAAATATGAGCCCAAGCCCGATCGATCAAGGGAGGCCTAATCAATCCGGCTAGGGGGTCTTGATTGATTGGGGGAGGCCTGATGATCGGTCCTAACGGGATCATTTTTAGAAAATCACTAGTTTGCGACTTTTTGATGTTAGGGGTTTCCAAATTGTTGTGAGATTCTTTGTGGGTCCATATAAAGTATTGTTCTCACCCTAATTCAACATAAAAACTTTAAAAACAAATTAAAGAGAAAGAGGGAGAAAAGAGAAGAGAAAGCTAGGTTTTGTAAGGATTTTGGGATTTTTGAAGAACTTGAAGTTTAGGAACAATTTTACAAGTGAAAAGGTAAGAACACTGGGAAACAATGATTGTTTTTCATTCATTAGGTTTTTAGATCTCAACTACTATATTTTTCAATCTCGTTTTTGAAGAGATTGTTATCATTTTGTTCCGGTTTTGGATTGTTTAGGTTCTTAGAACCCTTGTTTTGCAAAGAACGACCATATTTATAATAATACCTATAAGATATATTTAACAGTCACTCTTTTAGATTCATAGATCTTTGCAACCTCTATTTTAAAATTGTTTCACATGATTTACTTGTTTTGTTGTAGATACCCATGTTTTTACAAAGAAATCACACGTTTTAAAAAGGGATTTTTGGTTCATGTTCATGTAAAATTTTATTTTACAAAAGAAAAGTGTTGTTTTCATAAGTTCTTTATAAGATTATAAGTTTTTAATTAAAAAGTGATCTTTCCAATGATTTTAGAAGAGGAAAATGATTTGTTAAGATTGATTTCATATTTTATATGTTATGAACAAATGTTTTAAGCTTGATAAATAGTATTCTCATTGTTTTGCAAAGTTCTTAATTGTGCTTAGATGGATTAAGCATCTCCATTGTATTGTTTTAAAATCAGATTATTGTTATGAACTGTATAATAGATAGATATGTTATAAAAATAAAATTGTATAAGAAGATGGATATTGTCTGTGAATAAAACCACCCTTTATCATCAATGGGATTGATTGATGATATCCACCTCACCTGGTTTATGGTGTGGAATATCAATTCTCTCATTGGAGATTAAATTGGTGAAGTGATCTCTCACTACTATGGGTGAGATAATAGATTCTTCTAGTCGGAGTGTAGGTGTGATTGTATTGGCTTTCTCACCGAGGATTAAATGGTGTGTAGTGTATTGGCTAAGTGAATAGATTTATATGATATTGCATTGTTTTAGTATTATTATTGATTATTCATGGTTATTATATTATATTGGATGTGTTTCTTATATCTGTTTTGTTGTTTAATTGTTTTTAACATAGTATTTGTTTAGAACTGTATAGATATGTATTTTGTAAAAAATATTCAATTATCTATTTTGAATTTTTGAAATCGTACTAAGTTTTTATCTAATGTTTCTTACAGTTTACTTGTTTTCTAATTGAACCTGTCAAGCTTACCTCAAATTGATACACAGATGATGAGGATATCACATAGTAACGGTTATAGATAGAGAGGGCTAGGGTCTGAGATATTTTATTTCAGTTATTTATTTCAATTTAGAGACATGATATTTATTTTAGTTCAGTTTAGTTTATATTTCAATTTATTTGAAGGAATGTAATAAGTTAGTGAATTTTAGTATTGAGATTTATTATTTGATTTCAGTTAATGTCAAACTATATGTTATATGGTTTGGAATATCAGACATAAAGAGTTATGGATGTTTAATTTATGATTTATTATAGATTATGGATTTTCTTTACAAGTTAAACTTGTGAGAATGTAATGCGATGAATGTGGTTAATGGTATATGATTGATGTATTATTCCGCTGCGTATGAATGTGAAAGTAATTGAAAAATGCAAATTTTTTTAGAGAAAATTCATGTGATAACAAGTGAATATGTTAATGTTACGTGCCAAAATTCATGGTCGTATTGGTATTGGTTTTGGGGTGTGACATTAGTGTGGTTAATTCTCTTATACAATTGGTGGGAGACCACGATTATCATTAAGAAATAGATGTATCAATTAGGTCATGCTGGGCCGGGCTAAGGCTAACCTGAACCCAACCTCAAATAGAATGCATTGGCCTGAGCCTAAACTCAATCCAAAATAGCTAGCCTGAGCTCAGCCCAAAATAAAACAATGGGCTTTAGCCTGAGTTCAGGCTGCCTGAAATAGTTACACCATAGCTTGACACGTTCTTTAAAAAAATAAAAGTTTTTTTTATTTTGAATACTGAATTTAACATATTAATAAGTGTACTGGCAATGTTTCATTCAAACATATGAATAAGACAATTTTTTCTTTATTAAAGTATTGCTACACTTCCAATAAAAAAAGAAAAGAAAAGGTACTATTACACTGACGTCAATGGGCCCAAGTAGCCCAAAAATACAAAAAAGGTAGACAATGAAGTGTCTTTACTTTTTAACTTTATGTATAAAGTATTTTATCAACAAAAGAAGTATTATTATTAAATTTTTTATCAACAAAAAGTATTATTATTAAATAAAATGTCATTTTTTTAAAATTTATATAACATAACACATGGGTATAATAGTTTGAACCGGGACGGATACTTTTGGGCTGGGCTAAGGGCTGCCTGAATGGGCCCAAAAGTCAATTTGGACCTGAAATTTGGGCCCAAACTTGGCCTAGCCCAAAGTTCAACTTGCCCAATCCATTCATTTTTCAAGCTAGACAAGTCGGATATCAGACCAGCCTGGCCTAATTGACAGCTCTATCAAGAAAGCTTGAAAATTCAGTGCCTCATTGACTCAGATTAAGTAATATATTTAACTTAATTTTTACAAAATGTTTGTACTTAGCTTCAACATTTTTTGAAGAAGACACTGAAGGTGAAACATTTGGTTTCTCGGTCCACCTTCATCCTCACATAGTTTAATCTAGTTATTTTAAAGATGGGAATGCCTAACAATTGGATGCCTTGTTGCAAATATGGTTTTTGAAAAATTTTATTTTAATGTTTTTAAAACTATAAGAATTGATTTAAATTTTTATAATAAATAGAAAAGTGTAGAATACTTATCGAAAAGAAAAGAAAAGAAAAGAAAAGAAAAGAAAAGTGTAGAATATAGTTGTACAATCTGTCAAGAGAATTTTTGAAATGAAACTTTAATTTCTCAGGTAAGGATGCGAATAGGCATAATATAATGATAGATCTTTATTTTAAGTTTATTTAAATTGAAATAATGATATCTAGCCCCAAAGCAAGCATTTATTTAGCTTTATTTTTGGTGAGAGAGGTAGCTAACATCACATATAAATGTGGAATGCTGTCGGGGGCATTCAACTACCAAACCTCTCTCTTGAGAGGTGATACACAAGCCACCCATGCTGGGGGAGCATTGGCAAACAACCATTTAAACAAGGATTTACAAAGGGGATAAAATGCTTTTTTGGGTTTACACTACTAGTGATGCATTTTCTTCATTGGGGTTTTAGAATGTTTCTTGAAAAAAATCATTTTCGAACTAAATGATCCCCACCATCCAATCAGTTGTGTGGAGAAAAATTATGAAAGTCTGATCTTGTTAATCCTTGCAATTCAGCAAGCCTCAAATTTCTATTGCAACTGGTGTAGAAGCTCAGCTTACTGTGGTTAAAGTTTGTACGATACTATAACCCAAGCTTTACTCAACCTAGCTTGATCCAACCTGAATCAACCTGATAAAACTCAATTTTACAAGGGTTTTGTAAACTAGACTTAGGTTGGGTTTGAGTCGATTCATGAAATCAAGTTACGGATATATGCCCAGGATTCATCTTTGTAAAATTTAAGTGAGGTGGTTAAAAGTCTCTATCCTGAGGGATCCTTGCACATAGGGTGATTAAATATCTTCATGAAGTAGCCTTCAATGTTGGAAGCTCAATAAATCAAAACATAATAAGGCATTATGGTTTCTAAACTGAAGAAGTCAAAAGGTTTTTCCTAACTGTTAGAGTTAATAAGGAACTTTGAATTCCTAAACTGATGTGTTTTTTTTGTTCTCAACTGAAGCCTTAACTTAGAGGAGTTTTTTGTTTTGGTGTTTATTGTAATAAAGAAGGAGAGAAAAGGTCTTGTAAATTACACTTTATATGCCTATATATATAGAGGCTTTGTAAGGTGTTTTATGCAAGTAAAAAAGTGGAAGAGAAAGTGAAGAAGAATTCCTCCACTCTCGAGTCTTTTCTCTTAGTAGTAGAGAGAAAGTGGGGTGACTAGTTTGTAAACTAGCTCTCCTACAAATTGGTATTAGAGTAGGTTAGGTCCTTCCCAATTCCCACTCTTTCTTTCCCTTCTAGAAATGGCCTCCAACCTAGTCCAACAACAAATCCCTAAATTATCAAAGGATAACTATGGGACGTGGTATATCTAAATGCGAGCCCTGTTTGGGTCTCAAGATCTATGGGAGCTCGTTACTGATGGGTTTATGGAACCCACTGATGTGAAAGAAGCTACATACACTGTAGATGAGAAGAAGGGTCTTAAGGAGTAGAGGAAGAAGGATAAAAAGGCCTTGTTCCTACTCTATCAAGGGTTGAACGAGCCTATATTTGAGAAAGTTGCCAAAGCAACAACAAGTAAACAAGCATGGGAGATTCTAGGTTCTATATTCAAAGGAGACGAACGGGTGAAATAGGTCCGTCTCCAAACATTACGAGGCGAGTTTGAGGCTCTTCACATGAAGGAAGGCGAAGTAGTGTCCGATTATTTCTCACTGTTGCTGGTGATTGTGAATGGCTTGAAAAGAAACAATGAGAAGGTCGATGACATCTGTGTCATTGAAAAGGTACTTCAATCCCTCTCCTCTAAATTTGAGCATGTAGTTGTAGCTATCGAAGAGTCTAAGGACTTGGAGAAGCTTACAATTGAGGAGTTGATGGGTTCTCTACAAGTACATGAGAAAAGGATGCAGAAGAGTGCCAATTCTACTGTATTAGAACAAGCACTAGATTCAAAACTGACTTTAAATGATCGAGAAAAATCCTGCCCTAACCATGGTCATGGTAGAGGCAGGGGGCGTGGAACTCACCAATGACCCGACCAAAGTCAGCAAGAGAATCAAAGCTCTAGAGGTCGGGGACGAGGAGACAACCGAGGAAGAGGAAGATTCACACATGGATGTGGAAATGCCAAGAACATCCAATGCTTAAAGTACAACAAGTTTGGTCACTATGCCTCAAATTGTTGGCACAAAGACAATGAACAAGACTATGTTGCAGAAGCAACAAATGATATTGGTAATGATTTTACCCTACTTATCTCTTATGATGATTTAGGTTCAAAATATAAGGCTTGGTACCTTGATTTTGGCACAAGCAATCACATGTGTGGGAAGAAAGATCTGTTCGTAGAACTCACAGAAGAAGTTCGCAGAAATGTGAACTTGGGAGTACATCTAAAAAGATAAAAATTTATTAAAAGGATGGTAAGAAAGAGTATATCTCAGATGCTTATTATGTGCCTAACATGAAAAGCAACATCCTAAGCATTGAACAACTGCTCGAGAAGGGGTACATCATACATATGGAGGACTACTCTCTCACTTTGAGAGATACATGTGGAAGGATTATGGCTCGTGTTCCAATGACCAGCAATCGCATGTTTCCGTTGCATCTTAATACAAAATTTGAGAAGTGCTTCCTTGGATTTGAGGAAAGTGAGACATGGAAGTCGCATATTCACTTTGGCCATCTACATTTTAGCAGTCTAAAGCTACTATCTTCATCTAGCATGGTACATGGGCTACCAGCGATCGAGGCACCGAGCAACATTTATGAATGGTGTATATTTGGCAAGTAGCCATGACTCCCTTTTCCCAATGGCAAATCTTGGAGAGTGACGACACCATTGCAACTGGTTCACACTGACATTTCTGGAGCAATAGAGCCCATGTCCTTTGGAGGTAAAAGATATTTTATTACCTTGATTGATGACTTTAGCAGAAAACTTTGGGTTTATTTTCTTAAAGAAAAATCTGCTGCCTTTAAGGTTCTTACTGAAAATCAGAGTGGTCACAAGCTTGTAACTCTCCGCTCTGATCGAGGTGGTGAGTACATCTAAAAAGAATTTGATGAGTAGTATAGGGAACAAGGCATAAAACATCAGTTCACTACTGCCTACACACCACAGCAAAATGGGATCACCAAAAGAAAGAACCGTACCATCCTCAATATGACTAGAACTATGCTCAAGAAGAAAGGACTGCCAAAGCAATTTTGGGCAGAAGCTGTGACGTGCTCAACTTATCTACTCAATT
The DNA here is from genome assembly GCA_025762735.1 of Platanus orientalis. Classification (NCBI taxonomy): domain Eukaryota; kingdom Viridiplantae; phylum Streptophyta; class Magnoliopsida; order Proteales; family Platanaceae; genus Platanus; species Platanus orientalis. The sequence continues at coordinate 11,958 of JAOXJP010067651.1, forward strand.
AATGTCCTACCAAAAGTGTCAAAAATATGACACCTCAAAAGGCATGGAGTGGCTATAAGCCAAGTGTCGCACACCTATCTTATCTTTGGGTGTGTTGCATATTCCCAAGTTACTGAAACCAAGAGGAAAAAACTTGATGATCATGGTGAGAAATATATCTTCATCGGATATAGCAAAGAGTCAAAGGCATATAAGCTCTACAACCCGCTAACAAAGAAATTAGTGGTTAATAGAGACATTATCTTTGATGAAGAACGAGAGTGGAGCTGGAGCAATGAAGAGAAGACCAAAGAGCAATAAGTGTTGGAGGAGCCTGAAGAGCTCTCAACAGAAGTTCCACCAAGTACCACACCATCTTCTCAGCCTGCCACACCGTCCGTAGCACATAGGGACTCTCCACCTTCTAGGGGAGATAGCGGCAACAGATCCTCCATAAATCAAAGCAGAATCAAGATGAGAAGTCTCAGGAAAATCTATGAGAGGATAGAAGATGGAGAGACTAATCTTTTCAGCCTATATGTTGATCATGAGCCTCTCACCTTCCAAGAGGCTGTAGAAGAAGATTGTTGGCGATCGGCAATGGAGGAGGAGATACATGCCATCCAAAAGAATGACACCTGTGAGTTGACAACACTCCCAATAAACCAAAAGGCAATTGGTGTCAAGTAGGTGTACAAGATCAAACGCATTGTATAAGGTAAAGTTGATTGGTACAAAGCGAGACTAGTAGCTAAAGGCTACAACAGAAGTACGACATTGACTATGAAGAGGTTTTTGCACTAGTTGCTAGACTTGATGCTGTGAGAATGTTTATCTCACTTGCTGCTCATCACAATTGGAAGATATACCAACTTGATGTTAAGTCAGCCTTTCTCAATGGCGTGCTTGAAGAAGAAGTGTATGTACAACAACCAGAAGGCTTCATAAATGAAGGAGAAGAAAACAAGGTGTATTGCCTAAAAAAAGGCATTATATGGCTTAAAGCAGGCACCAAGGGCTTGGAACGCACACATCGATAGTTACCTTCATTAGAACGACTTCACCAAATGTCCATATGAGCATGACGTCTACATGAAGAAATACCATCATGGTGAATTTCTAATCATTTGCCTCTATGTTGATGATTTATTATACATAGGAAATAGTAGTGAAATGTTCAAGGAATTTAAGAAATCAATGTTTAAGGAGTTACCAATAAAGTATTTTGGTTTCCCATTGATCTCAGGGAGATTGTCATACCAAGAGTGCTCGGGTATTGTGGAAAAAGTTCAAAAATGGCTTGCTGGTTGGAAGACAAGACCATTGCCTTATGTAGGGAGATTGACTCTTATCAAGTCTGTCCTGCAAGGGTTGTACATATACTGGTCAGGTATTTTCGGGCTTCCAGGAAGAGTTAAAAGATAAATTGAATCTCTGTTTGCTAGATTTCTTTGGTCAGACCCTGAGCTTAAAAAGAAGTTACATGCTGTCAGCTGGGAAAATGTCTGTAAACCTTTTCAAGAGGGTGGCCTCAATATTCGCAAAGTAAAAGATGTTAACAATGTAGGAGTAATGAAGCATGTGTGGTGGATAGCTACTAACAAAGAAAGTATGTGGGTTCAGTGGGTGCATGAAAAGTACCTAAAACAAGATTCTATTTGGACTGTTAGAAAGCCGAAAGATTGCTCTTGGTCATGGAGGAAGCTTCATAAACTAAGAGACTTAGTTGAGGCCAACATAATGATGTTGATTGGTGGAGGCACTAATACTTGACTATGGTTGGATAAGTGGCATCCCAAGGGTGTGCTCATAAAGAAATATGGAGATAGAATCCGTTATGACACTGGAATGAATCGTCTTTGCAAACTGAACTCTATTATTAGTAATGGAGTTTGGCACCCCCCTCTTGCGACATCTTTGGATTTGATGGAAACGTGGTCAGCCTTACACTCAATTGAGAGACTAAGCCCGGATGATGATGATACAGTGATATGAACGGCCTCACCAAATGGGACATTCTCCTCTTCATCAGCTTGTAATCTGATTAGGAGTAGAGGCCTCCAAGTAGATTGGCACAATATAGTTTGGTGTCCAAACTATATCCCAAAGCATAGTTTCCTGGCTTGGAGAGTACTGATGAAAAGGCTTTCAACACAGAGTAGACTATGCAAGTTGAAGATACTAACAAGGTCTCGATGCACTTTGTGTTGGAATGATAGAGGAACTCTTGAACACTTGTTCTTTCAATGCTCTTTTACCAAATCAATATGGGAGAAGATGTTGAGAAAGATTCATCCATATATAAAAAGAGCAAAAAGCTTTGAAGCTGAGTGCAAATGGATCCAAACAACCTTTCAAGGGAATCATACAGTGGGGGTGGTTGCTAAACTTGTCTTTAACGCCTCGCTGTACCACATCTGGTTTGAACGCAATCTAAGGTTTTTTCAGAATATATCAAGGCTGAAGGAGAAGATTGTAGAGGACATTACTTTTGAGGTGGGCATTAAGGCTAGAAGCTTCAAGGCTAGTGGAGATGGCTGGCTAATACAGCATATCATAGAGGGCTGGGGGTTAGATACGACCAGAACTGAACCTGTAGCAATTACTTTTACATTGCCACATCCTCCAAAAGGATACTGGGTTCTTTCATGTGATGGGTCATTGAAATCTGATCGTGCAGGATATGGAGGGTTGATCAGAGATGAAATGGTAAGGCTTTAATGGGTTATGCTGGAACGTCAACAAATCAGCACATATTATGGATGGAGATGTTTGCATTGTGCAGGGGTCTTGAGATTGCAAGGGTGAATAATATCACTAGTATAATGATTCACATGGACTCAAAGTTGGGGGTGGATATTATTAAGGGTGTGATCAGCTGCTGCCCTTGGCGTGTCCGCTGTATAAAGAGACAGATAGAAGAGCTCAGCCATGTTTTCAATGAGTTTATGATACAACATATTTGGCGTGAGGCAAACCAATCAGCAGACTTCCTGGTGAACTGGAGTACTGGAAATGATGAACTCTTGCTTACTCCTCTAGATTTCCCTCTTTGGTTGCAAGATATTATTTGTTCTGATGTAAACCAATGTACCTATAAAACATTGTAATTCTTGTTTGGTTTAATAAAAATTATTTACTTATCGAAAAAAAATGTTTAAGGAGTTCGAGATAACGGGCAACAGGTCGATGTCCTACTTCCTTGGCATTGAAGTGACGCAACAACATGATGAAATTTTCATATCCCAAAAGAAGTATATGAGTGAGATCTTACAAAAATTCAAGATGGATGGCTGCAACCCTGTGAACACCCCAGCTGCAACATGCACAAAGTTATCAAAAGAAGGAGATGGGCGAGTCATTGAACCAACTCTTTACAAGAGCTTGGTTGGAAGCCTGAGGTACTTGATGATCGCAATTCTAGATAGTGTCTACGGAGTTGGACTTGTGAGTCGGTACATGGAGACACCAATGAAGACTCATTGGTTAG
>JAOXJP010067662.1:0-15426 GCA_025762735.1 Platanus orientalis
TAGGAAGACTTGATGAAATGAACACAAAAAACAAAGAAATTTTAATGAATTTAAGATGTCCAACTTTATCAGATTTTCAATGGTACAAAGATACCTTTCTCTGAAAACTTTATCAACTTGATAATTGTACTCAAACATTTTGGAAAGAAAAATTTATATCCGGCTTACCGAAACTCTTCAGAGAGAAGGTTAAGTAAAAACTCAAAGACTTTTATGGAACCCTTGATTATAATTATTTTACATTTGGCCAAATAAATATGACCGCTTTTCAAATATGTTCAGATATGAAACTACAAAAACAATTAAAAAACCAAAAAACTACCTCTAGAAAAGAATTAGGAGATTTTTGCTACCAATTTGGATACCAACCATTAATAGCACCATTAAAACAAAAATCAATCCTTCGTTTACCCTATCATAAGCATAGATACAGATTAAAACAAACTTTTCCGAAATATTATCAAAACAATAAACCTAAATTCTCAAATAAAACCTTCCCAAAGAAATCAGCCCCTGGTAAAAGCAATAAATGCTACAAATGTAGGAAACCTGGTCATTTTGCAAACAAATGTCACCTACAAACATTTAAGAAAAAAATACATGAAATTAGTCAAAATGAAAAAACTGAATCTTTTTATGACGACTGCCAATTTCCTTGGCATTTACCAAATTATACCACAGAAGAATTAGATACTCCAATAGCCAATGTCTTAACAGGGCAAGAAAAATTATTGTTAGATATGATAGAAAACATAGAAGACGTCAATCTAAAAAACAAATATTTAAAAGAAATTCTAACACAACAACAACAAATTCCACAAACTCAAAGTCTTGAACCACAATTTCAAAATATGTCAGAATTCTCTGGACCATTTATGATGCAAGATGTTTACAAAAGAATGAATACTACACCAACCCCTCTTACCCTTAACTTTCTACAATATCAAATTAATCAATTAAAAACTGAAATTTAAATCTTAAAAACTCAATATAACAATTTACAAGCTAATTCTTTAACCCAATCATCCAACACAACTATTACAGATCTAGATAAAGAAATAGAACAATTCCTAGGATAAATCAATGAATACAAATTCCAAAAATGGTATATAAAGATTTTTCCCAAACTCTCACAATTCTTTGCCCATTTCACTGCTCTTCTAGATTATGGAGTAGATATAAATTATATACGAGAATGCCTCATCCCCATTAAATACTGTGAATTTGCAAATTCTTCAATTTCAACCACCATTAGTAAATCACATACAATAAATTACAAATTAACAAATGCTTATATTTGTAAAAACAAAACATATTTTCCTGTCTCTTTTGTTATTGTCAAAGACTTACAACAAAAAATAATATTAGGAACTCCTTTCCTACTCCAAATACAGTCTTTCAGTATTGATACAAACAAATTAAAAGCAATCCAACAAAATATTTTATTCAAATTTATTCAACCTCCTAAAACTGGAATAATTCAACAAATAAAAACCCAACTACAAGCCAAAGAAGCCTAATTAAATTTTATCAAACAAGATTCTTATAATTTAAAGATTAACCAAAAATTAGAAACCCCTTATTTCAAAAAACCACTTAACCATTTTCAAAAGAATTTTCTATACAATAGTTATTTCAAAAATCTTAAGAATATTACAAATCTATTTCTTGCTATTCCTTTTACATTTTCAAACTACAAAACTAACTCGTGTTCAAGTTTTCTCTGTAGATATACTGAAGACCATTATGATGAGGATAAAACAATTAAAACATATCCTCATAATAGCATTGCTATATGGCATAAAACTATTCTAAAACTATCAAACAATGGAGAATTTACTAACTTTTTCAGATGATACAGGACGAAGTTTTTTCTTCCTCCGCCTCAAAGGATACTCATGATACAAACATTTCCAAAAGTATACAAATGGAGCCAAATTTGACAAAATCATTCTCAAGCCTTCTCCAGATAACCAAAAATATCAAACCAATCATTTTGACCCAAAACCCAAATAACTTATTCTCCTTGACAATCTTTGGAACTCCACTAGAAATAATTATTCCCCTTATTGGAGAAAGAACTCCCTTGCTGCCTTAACCTATCACTTCAAAAGATAAAACAACAAAAGACAAAGTTATCATTCTCGTTTTCAAACATTTTTCTCAAATTTTGTCGAATACATTGCCAATACTAACCAACCTAATAACCAAATTTGCCAACTTTATATTGACATGGAAGAATTATCTCAAACCTTCATAATTAATGATCATTTTCACAACCTAGTCCACCAAACTCCCTTCCCTTTCAACCTCATCAACAATTTTTATCTTCTTATAAAAATGACAGCCTCACTCGTCCGACATTTCTTTTGCCTGATGTCTAGACTCTTATAACTTCCAAATGTACTACCCCATAATTCCTATGGCTATCTGAATTTCATCACCTACAAGAAGCCCGAGAACATTACTTTAGCTTGGAAATCAAAGGTTTGCAACTGGGCTGCTTCCATAATTGTTATTTATCCAGAAACCCAGAAGTGTCGCCCTTTCTTCTTTCATACATGTTCGAAAATGGATTCTTAGGCTACATAAAGTTTTTCCAACAAAACCAACACATATTAAGCCTCCTGCCTAATTTCCTTAAACAAAACATTACCATATAGTTCAACCTCTACCCAGCCTCCATATGTTATATCAAAATTTATTTAGCTGCACCAGAATTGGAAAACAATGGTCTCCAATACTATCCTAGTTACCATTTAGTCACCCTTTCTTCTTAAATAAGTTCTACGTGGTCTCCACATCAAAGAGAACATTCAAACTCTGACCCTTTCATCAGCAAAGTCTACAGGGCAGAAGGACTTTGCAATATAGTTGATGAATGTCATCAAATTTTCAATTACCAAACCATGATAAGAACCCCCAGAATACTGATAAGAAGAGACCATTATAGCAAAGACCTAGAATTCTTTGGCTACAAAATTCTTCATAGCCTTTTTCCACATTCCAATGAAGTTGCTGCCCATTTTCAAAACACTTTGAACACAACCTTCTAGAAAAATTATGTTGTCAATCCGGTACCTTCTTCTCAACTCCCACATCATAAATTTCTTGCTGCTGCTAGAAAGATCGAACAAGACAATTATTATCTCCAAGAAGAAGAGCCCAATATAGATGGAATTATCTCTCTATCAAATACCTTTGGCCCAAGTGATATCTACACTCATCTCCAAAGAATACATCCCCTCACTATTCTGATCAAGATCAAGACAGCTCAAGTGAAGCTAATTCTTATAACAATGACTCCGACAATGAAGATGTAGAATAAAAATTTTCAAAGTCAAATAACAAGTTAATCAACCACTTCACCCTAAAAAAGCCACATCGTCATCGCATGTTAGCAAAGTCAATCAACCATGACATCATCAAAAGCCACGTCTTCATCGCATACCAGCAAAGCCACATCATCATCAAATGCTAGAGCCAATCCTCCACGTCATCATCATCAAATGCCACGTCTTTAGCATAGTTCATGTGAAGACCACCTAAAGATCACATGAGCGTATGCCACTTTAAACGATAGCAAAGCCATACAAATGCACTTGAAACTTTTATAATTAAAGACCTTAGAATATTTTGTGATATTATATTCAAGTGTTAAGTGTCCTCGTGTTGATAAGAATGTTATATGTCTATATGTCTATATGACTGACAAACCAAATATAAGGTTTAAAAAATTGTAAAACAAAAAGGTGTCCAAAAGTAAAAAAATTTGGCCAAGAACAGTGCCAGACAGTGTCAAATAGTATCAAATAATACCCATCAACAATACCAAACAATGCCAAATAGTACCCGTCATCAGTGCCAAATAGTGCCAAACAATAAAAAATTGGACAATAACCCCAATAGTTCCCAATTAAAATATTTGTAGTTGTCTCAAGACTTCTTGGGTTTATTCTTTTTAACTCATAAGAAGTGTCGGTCTTATGAAGAGATGCCAAATGTCCCTTTCGATTCTCTTCGAAGAGCTTCCAGACTCAAAATAGCTTCAAATTCGAGCTCTTTTTATTTATAAAAGGACAACCCCTCTCTGTTCTTAGACAGAGGTGTTTCCACCCAAATATCCCTTTAGCCATATCCTTCCATCCCAACCTTCTGCTCCTTTTTCATCTTTTATCCAAAGCTCCCAACCTTCACCATACCTCACAACCACCCTCTCCCTTGAACCTCCAACCCCTGACAATCCAATCCTGTCGTTCTGGTATCAAAGCTAATTTATCAATAATAATGGAGAAAATATTATTACCTCTTTTTGTAGTTGTCCAAACATCGTGCCTCCTATTATTGATTCGCTCCGGCCTTTAACTGCTGTAGAGGATCTTAAGTGAGTGTTTGGACAGAACTACAAGCCAAATTAACCATGAGAAAGGAACAAAACCTAAAAACACCCAACAAACCAATACCGATATGTTAGCAGTGCATTTACTAAAACACCCTTTAATGCTTTTTCCCTTCTACTGGATCAGGATTCGAGCAATCCCAATTAGACATAACTCCTTGACCATCTATTGAAGTTGGCTATAGACATGGAATATCATGCACCATTGTTTTCAATGTTGACATAAACAGGGTAAAGATCTCATGCAAATGTCATATATAGCACCCCAAAATTTTAGCACGTTTGCAATTTTATATAGTTTTCATATAGCAAAATATATATCCAAACATTCCTTAACCCTAGCCTAAAACTTATACATAAACACCTCTTGTTTTAACTTAAGTCCAAACCCACACAAAAACATCTTAGGTTAGCAAGTCACATACTTTTATTTTTAATTGACAAACACACTTAGGCACACTCTCATTCCACTTTTAGATTCTTAATCACTCATTATTCTATTTTTAATTGGCATGTTATTGCCACTTAGGCAAAGATGATACCAATTTTGGCTCACCAACTCTCTTTTTCTAAAACCACCTAGCCACCTTATTCCAATCGTTCAATCATTCCCATTTTAGTCCAACACACTCCCCTATTCACTCTCATTTTTTTAGATGAAAACTCACATGTGTCAAACATACTTAGGCATACTCCCATTCCATTTTTTGATTCTTAATCACTCATTATTCCATTTTTAGTTGACATGTTATTGTCACTTAGGTAAAGATCATGTCAATTTTGCCCCACCAACTCTCTCTTCTTAAAACTACTTAGCCACCTCATTCAAATCCTTCAATCATTCCCTTTTCGGTTCAACACACTCATCTTTCTTTAAATGAAAGCCCACTAAAATATTTAAATAGAAAACCAACCCTCTTTCTACTCACATGGAAAATCTCTAAAAAAATTCCCTAAGAAGCTCTCTCTTTTTATCTCTGCGATGGAGAAAACCTCTAGTATCATCCCTCTCATCATCTCTCCCTCTCTCCTAGTGAAGTAAAAATAGAATAAACTTTAAGAGAATCGTCTGTCCAACTACAAGAAAGAAACTCCATCACACTGTGCAAACATACAAAAGATATTTATTTATATTTTATTTATTATTATTTCTTTTTGGGTTAATCATTATTATGTGTATACTTGTAGTTATTATTCTCGTTTTTTTGGTCATTATTGTTTTCTTGGTTTATACTTTGTAGTAGCATGTTTATTAATTATTGAAGTTTAAATTTAAAATCTTCATTTTTTTATTGATATTTATTGTTAATATATACATTCAAACTATTCAATTTGTTCATTGTCGATGGTTCATTTGTTTATTCTTTGATATTTTCAATGCATACACATCCCCACTCATCGTTTTCATTTTCATCATCTCATTTATCTCCCCATTGCTCATAGTCATTATTATTACTATTTTCAAATATGTGTTCTCTTGTTTGTTATTATTTATTTTTTATCAACTCATGATGTTATTTTTATTATTTTTTATTTTTATGTGATTGAATCATGTCATTCTTCATTTTTTATTCATATTGATAGATGATATTATTGTATATTGTGCTTATCCCATTATTCTTATACACATCCATTTCCACACATGTGAATACTTCTCTCTTCTTGTTTTATTATTTTATTCATTTTGATACCCTTCTTATCATTGTTTATTGTCCCATTGTTTGCTATTATGTTTTCCCTTTTCATTTTCATTAAATAGTCATTTGTATAAAATTTTATTATTTTATTTTTCTTGTCATATTATTCTTAATAAAAGATGGATTTCTATTTAGCTTATTCTCTTTATTATTATTATTATTATTATTATTGCACTTTTATTTTATTTATTTTATTTTTTTTGATAGCTTATGTATTGAGTCAAAATCTCTTGTATGTATATTATGTCCTAACTCTTATGTTTCACTTGGTTATGTGGAAGCCACCTAAGGTATGCTCTCTATCCTATTTCTTTTTTTTTTTTTTTTAATTAGGTAACATGCTAAGCAGATGATAAACTCTTCATTAGATAATTTATTTTGTATACACATGTCACACACATACAATAGTAAGTAGGATAACTCACTTGCACAAGCATGACACGTTTTCAAAAATAGATACACAAATGCATTCACCATAAATAAAAATTAGACCCTAGAGTTGAACCAGTTTAAATAGGTAACTACATATGCAGGTGGACCAGAGTGCCTAACACATTCTCTAGTCTATAATCAAATCATTTACTCAGAATCCCAGAGTCGACTAGTTTGAAATGGAGTTAAACATTTCAAAAAAATTTTAAAATAAAATATTTTGTTTTTCAAATATAGATGTCCAATCACATCTTAAAAAGGGCAGGTGGCAACTCATTTCATCGTGGGTTGGGCCCATGATGAGTGGACCCCTTTTCTAAGAGACTTGTCTGTTGTTAAAAAACTGAGGCCCACACCAAGTAACCGATTTTGGGTTAGACTAGGTAACTCATCCCCTTGCCTCTTCAATAGTTCATGAGTCTAAAACTGGTGAATATGAGTAGATTATTTCCCATATAAAAAAATGGGAGAAATACAAAGCTTCACTCTTTGAAACTACTCTAAAATCAAAGAAATGAACTAATGCAATAATTAGAGCCCACGTGAAAGAAAAAGTTTGGAATCCTTAAAGGTCCAGAATTCCTGGGAAAGGGAAAAACAATAAAATTTCTAATCTCTCAATCTTCGAATGGGTGGTGGTGGTTAACCTAGAATAGCTGCATGAAAAAGGAAATTGATAGCATGGAACTGCCAAGGGGTGGGTAGTGACCTGATAGTTCTAAGTACAAAATCACTACTCAAGGCAACTATGCCTAGCATTATGTTCCTATATGAAACAAAGTGGTTTGAGGAGAAAGCTATGTCCATTTTAAGAAGATTAAGAATTAAAAACTATCATATTGTACCATCTTTGGGTTGGTTAGGAGGTTTGTAGTTGTTTTGGGAAGACCATATTGATTTGAAGATAATAAGTTCTAGTAATAATGTATTTATTTAAAAAAAATGGTGTTTGCTATGTGTATATAGAAAACCCAAGAAAAATTCACAGAAGTGAAGTATGGGGAATATTGAAACAATTTGCAGATAATATTAATGTTTCATGGTGCTGTATGTGTGATTTCAATTCCATTATCAAGTCATCTCAAAAGTTGGGAGGGAGCAATATGCCTAATTCCTACTTTAGTGATTTCAGGGAAATTATCAATTACTGTAGTTTGTTGGACCTAGGAGTCTCTGGTCCAACTTATACTTGGTCCAACAAACACAACTCCCAAATCCACATTAGGAAATGGCTAGGCAGAGTTCTGATAGATAGCCAATGAAAAATACTATTCCAGAATGCTTCAGTCTTAAACTTACCATCTGTCAATAGTGATCATGCTCTTATTTTGCTAAATTTACAAAAAGTCTACCAGGAGGAAGAAACCGCTTTCTGTTTTGAGGCCATGTGGCTTAGGCATATGCAATTCAAGGAAATTGCAGAATCATGTTGGAACTCTAATCCTCAAGCTACATTCCTTGTAAAATTGAAGAACTTCAAACATGGTATCAGTAAATGAAGTGGGCAATGCTTCGACAATGTTCAATTGGAATTAAACCACATAAAAAGTAGATTGAATGAAATCTAGTCTGGTGCTATTTTTAATGTGCTTTTGCAAGAAGAGAGTGAGCTAATTACCAAATATAATGAGCAATTGAGAAGAGAATACGATTGTAGGCACCAATTATCTAGAACATCTTCCATTAAGGAAGGAGATATGAATACATGATTCTTTCACATATCCACACTCAGTAGGAGGCGCAAAAACAAAAATTTCAATATCAAACTTCCATCCAACTCTTGAACCTATGAGCCTAAAGAAATCTCATCGTACTTCTCATATTTTAGAGAGATCTTCTCATCCTCTAACCCTAAAACCATACCGATTGATTTCATGTTCACAAATAGCCCCGTCAATTATGAAGAAAATGAAACTTTAATCTTAGTTCCTTCAAAAGAGGAAATAAAAGGAGTGATTAATTGCACAGCCCCCTTAAAGCTCCTGACCCAGATGGAATACAGGCTATTTTTTTTTTTTTTATCAAAATCTCTGAGATGTAGTAGGGACATATTTGTTTCATTTTGTGTTGTTTTCAAAGGAAGTTTGCATTCTTGATGCATTTAATCACACTTTTATAGCTCTCATACCAAAGAAGCAGAACTATGAAACATTGACTGATTTCAGACCTATATCTCTATGCAATGTTAACTACAAGGTGGTTGCAAAGATTATTGCCAACCGAATTCATCCACTTTTGGGGAGGCTCATCTCACCCTAACATGGTGCCTTTGTATTGGACAAATACATTACATATAATATAATTGTGGTTCATGAACTATTTCATTCAATGAAAAAAAGAAAAGTCCTAATGGTTCTTTTGTGTTTCAAGTTGGACATGTAAAAGGCATACAATAGACTTAAATGACAATGTATAAGCTCCACTCTTAAGGGGTTGGGGTTTAATGATGATTTACACAATTTAATCATGTATGGAATTCAATATGCTACTTTCTCTATCCTGATTAATGGGAGCTTGGAGGGATACATTAGACCCATAAGAGGAATTCACCAAGGATGCCCACTTTCTACATATTTGTTTATTTTGTGTTCTGAGGTGTTGTCGAAGCTAATATCAAACATAGAGGAAGCAAGTCTATATTAGGGAATCAGAATAAATAGGTATGCTTTAACCATAATGCGTCTTATGTTTGCTAATAATTTGTTTCTATTTGGAAAATCTATAATGCAAATACCATAAGCCATCAAACATATGTTATCTGTCTATGGAAAATGGTCATGACAAGTGGTGAATTTTGAAAAATCGACCATATACTTTAGCAGGAATATTAGCAATCCAAGGGAAACTAATATGGTAGACTTTTTTGGGGTTTAGACTATGGAAAAAAGATAAGAAATATTTAGGATGCAAATTACTGTTAAATCAATCAAGGAAGGAAGCCTATGAATTTTTTATGGGAAAATTCAATTCAAAACTCAAGGGGTGGAAGTCAAAGCTCCTATCCCATACGACGTGCACTGTTCTTATCAAAGTTGTTCTTAATTTTATTCCATATTATACTATGGCAACACACCTATTTCCAAAAGCCATCTGTAAGCAGATTAATGGGATGAAATGTGACTTTTGGTTGCGATTTTAGGAAGGTAAAAGTCATCCATATTTTAAAGCTTGGAAGCACTTCCAATACGGCAAATACAATGGTGGGATAGGCATAAGGGAAGTGAAGGCTGTTAATAAATCGCTAGTCACAAAAATTAGATGGAGGATTTTACTAAATACAAATTCCATTTGTGCTCGCCTTCTCAAAGCTTGATACTTGTCACATGGAAACTTATGGAGTAGTAAAAAATCTTCTTCGGCTTCTTTTACTTGGAAAGGTATATTGTATAGCAAAGAATTGCTAAAATTAGATGCTTGTTGGTTAGTGGCAAATTTGATGTAGAAGGATTGACAGACGTTGAGTTGTCAAACTCTGAGTTAATGGCATTAGATTATCTTGACCGAGAGGATCTTCGCAAGAGAGGCAAGGATCGGTAGAATTTGGTATAATTGATACAAATTTTGCTATTTATGGAACGTGGCAGAATTGGACGAAATTTGATAGGCTGAAAGGAAACGACGAGATCTTCAAGATCCATGCAATGAACTTTTCGTCTGTAAGCCAAATTCCATCGTCTAGGCCTCGAAAATGGCATTTTTGCTATTTATAGTAAAATTCTGTTTTTAGGCATAAAAATTTGGGTTTTTAGACATGTTTCTATTTTTTCGTTATTTGCTTTCCAATTTCGTTTTAGCTCGAAATAGTATTTATATGGCATTGTAATTCGAAGGAAAGGAGCTTGGAATTAATAATATTTTCAGAAGAATTATTCTTCTTTTCTATTTTGCTGCTTCAAAATTGCACTAATAATAATATTTGATCAAACCCATGGATTCCAACCATGGCTTTTTTAGGGGCAGGAGAAAACCTGACAGAATCTTCCTATCACTAGGTGTATGAATTAATTGATCCAACAATCATAACCTAGAAGACATAGTTGATTCATAATATTTTCCATCCTCATGTTGTGAAAGCTATCTCTCATATTCATTTGATTAAGGATGATAAATAAGAAGAAGATTCTCTAATTTGGACTTTGACCCCTTCAGGAAAATTTAGTGCAAAATCTGTCAACACTCAAATTCAAAAACTTTGACCTTCATCCTCCAAAGCCTTACATGATGAGATGCAGAACATGATAAGAAGTCATCTAGAAAATCATTGACCCACCTTCTTGAGTCATTATGTTCATATGGTGAAGTTTACAAGGTGCATTACCATTGAGAGAGAATTTATCAAAATTTATTTATGAAATAGAGACTACTTGTCGAACATGTGGTAGTCATATATAAACCATATATCATCTCTTTTTCCGGTGTGAATTTTCACAGGTGATATAAATTGGATCTCCTTTAGGTCTAATAATTAGAGATCAATCCAAAAGCTTTAAAGAGTGGTTGAACGAATGGGGTCAGTTATACCTGAATGTCCAACACCTAAGATTAGGAACAATTTTTTTATGGCATATTTGGAAAGCAATAAACAATAAATTGTTTTCAAAGTGTTTGATCCCACATGAAAGGGTGATTCTAAACGCTGTGAATATGGGCAAAGAATATCAGCATGGGAGTGTTGAAGAAAGAGGTTTGGCATATTCATCCATTACTACTAGAGCTGGTGATTGGTCTAATGCGTAGTGGACTCATCCTCCAAACCATATGTTAAAAATAAATGTGGATGGATCAACATGTCAACTAGGAGCAGCTGCAGCCATTATCCAAAACCACAAAGGGAAATTTTTAGGGTTTGTTTTTTTTTCAAAACTCTTACAGGGTTGTATTGTAGAAGAAGCTAAAGCTTGGAGCTTCTTAGTTGGGATTCAACTGGATCAAAATTTTCCAAACCAGCAAATCACAATGGAAGGGGATTGTCTCACCATGGCGACCCTCCTCCAAAAAACAGAAACTTCTCCTCCATAGCGTATTAAAACAATAGTTCAAGTTTCAGGAATATCCAAATTTGTTTTGCTCCCTAGGCCAGCAACAAAGCAGCACATCACATGACATCTATTGTGGCAAGGGAACACTTATCACTACAATGGAGCTCCTTTCATTTATCAAGCAAACTACCTAAGATTCTTGACTCTGAATCTCATAATTAGCTATCTTTGTTGATTGAATGAATTTGAGCCCAATGCTCTTTTCCCCCAAAAAAAAAAAGAAAAAGAAAAAGAAAAAGAGTAAAGATTTGATAACTATTTTGCCATTGCTAAATTGGTCAAAATGTAGGGATTTTATTGAAAATAAATGTGGCAAAATATAAACAACTGAAATGACTGGGTCATAACAAAAAACAAGGATAATATATATTAGTTGAGCATGTTACCTCCAAATGCATATTTCTTTCATGCCTACTTGAGCATATTAATGAAATGTTGTTATTAGAATAAATTGATTTTCTTTAGCATATGGTAAGGATATTTATTGAGCTGTCACTATAACTATTAATACTAAAAGACTTCCCTTTTATTTACCAAAAAAATAGACTTTCCTTTTCTCTTTTCAGACTTTCCTTATAAAAGAAAATGTTTTACCAAAAAAATAAAAAAGAAGTTATAAAATGGATAAGGTGTGTTTTTTTTTTTTTTTGTTGATAAATGGATAAGGTGTTGCTTTATTGACATTTATGTGTTGATGAAATCATATATATATATAATCTTTCTACCAAAAAATAAAAAAACTAATCCCCCCGCCCCCAAATTTTTTTGTGAGAACTGAATCAATTCAAGAGGAGCCTGACGGCTCTCCAATAAGGCACCAGCACGGGCACCCTAGAAGCAAGCTATTGCCCATTACACAACTTTGAGCTAAGTCATGGACCTGCCTATTGCAAGATCTGGATACATGGCAAATTCTTACTTTCTCTCGGCTGGAGATGAGCTGTTGACAGTCCAAAAAAACATGGCGCACCTGCCACAGGCAAAATTGGGCTTTATCCCCTTGTTTAATAGGTATTTTGGTAAAATGAAATGTATGCGATTGTGTGTGTGTGTTTTAATTTTTTTAATTTTTTTTTATTTTGTAATAGTCAAAAACTGGCTGTATCAACTCCAAAACTAGAAATACATAGAAAGTGGTTATATTACTATCAAGAACATCCTTTTGATTGCTTTATCAAAAAAAAAAAAAAAAAAAAAAAAAAACAAAAATTTATTTTGATTCTAAAAAAATTTCAGTGACTGAGCAAGGGAGAGAGAACAAAAAAGAGATCATTATTTTTTTAAATGATTCTTGGGTTCTTAACGTACGTGCTAAGAAAAAGAACAAAGATCTGCTGTAGCAAAATTTTCTGCAGCCTTTTGTAATATGAACCAAAAGCATAAGTATTTTGTCTTCTGTTTTATCCTTTTGTATTTTTTGTTCATGCTACAAAAACTACAGCAAATTTTGTTACATCTGATTACCCACTAGGAAAAAAAGACTAGGGTATCATAAGCTTTAAGGTTCATACACGGCACATATGCCTAGATCTCCCATTGCTAATCAATTCATTCTCTCTCTCTCTCTCTCTCTCTGCTTCACTTGCACCCTCTCTTATTTCCTTTTTCGTCATTCATTCGAATATAAAAAGCTGCAGAGAAGAAGTTTGGAGTTGAAAATGATACTTTAAATGGTGAGTTTATCTATACAATTCTAAATTTTTAATTGCTCTTGTGTTGAATTCTCTTGTATTGCCGGTGTTGTTATGTTTGCTTGTGTATTGATCGTTTAATGGGCTGTTCTTGGGGTTGATAGGTGGATTGTGATATTAAGAAGTCCCAATGGGATGTGCCCTGCTTATTGGTTTTTCTTTGTTTGTTTTGTTTTCTCACTGATATTTTGCAATATCTAAAGCTTTTTTTTATTGAATCATTTTGGATTTTTTTTTTCTGGTAACACTGAAAATTGTCATTAGACAAATCATTCTCGACACCCAAAGGGTAGCTCTAATATGAGAAATTATGTTATAAATGCTCTAAAGGACCTCCTTAACCCATAAGGATTGGCTCTGTCCATAAATAATCTTGTGGGCTTTAGAAGATGTACACGTATCCAAATAAATGAAAATCAATATTTTTTTGGGATATGTGTCCGTACGTATCCTGGAGCAACAAGATTATTTATGGACAGGAGACAATCTCAATTGTGCCTTAAGAGGAAGGAGACGCTGGACGACGATGCTTTTCTACGCTCGGTGTAGACAAATGTTTAGGTCAAAGGGTGGCCACATCAGCATCAGAAATGATTTACACACGCCCCCCAAAAAGTGAAAATCACTTTTGGTGATGATGTTTCCACCTGTTTGACCATCGGCGGATGCGGGCGGAGATTAGGGGTCAGCATATAAAATCCTCACCAGAAGCTGGATGATGTTGAAGGCATCTCCTTCTAAAACAACTCGTCAGTTCAGACTGTTATGCTAAATGCATACCCCTTAGCGTCACTCGGATACTCTCCTGACCTTAGAAGTCCCAAGTTCTGCCTTTCATCTTATTTGTACTATCGTGTGACACATACCTCCATAAAAGTGAAAAACATCTACCTAAATTTGATTTTTGGGGGGTAAGTCTTGTACCCCAGCATAAACAAGATGAAAGGTAGGATTTTAATGTCAGGAGAGGATCTGAACTCTATTAGCTCTGCATTACTTTTTATAAAATGGGCTTCTTCTCAACTAATGTAGAGATCGTGGGTAATTTGGGGTTTTACCAGAAGAAATTGTGATTAGATTTCTCACAAGGGAATGATTGTCTGTGTTGACACAGGCTTGTGTAGACATGCCATTGATTGATTGCTTGAGATTGTCTCCAGATTTTTAAAGTTCATAAGATTTTGGTGGTCAACATGTATCCAAAAAACTCAACAACTACACATTTTAAAATTCGTTTATTATTTTGCCACGTGTCAACCATTGAAACCATCTGAGTGATATCTGAACTTCAATATTCTGGAGAGAACCTGGGGGTTGATTGACACATTATTTGTTTTGGCAATTGGTATCCCTTTTTATTCTTACACCTCAACACTTTTTGAACCCCCAACACAACATGTGTTTAGCTTATATTTCACCTCAAACACCACACACCTTGTTGTCACAGAACATTTTCTTTCTTTGTCACATTCGTGGTTCATCAAAATTTCTCCTTAGAGGTGACAAAATCAAATACCAATAAAATATAATAGCTCCAAAATTTCAATGAAATTTTGTTGACATTAACGGAATTTCATTTGTATAATGATTTTTATTGGAATCATTTCGTCGAAGTTAAAACCCACAACAAATTCATTATTTTGCTATAACTTTTGTTTTGTTGATTCTAGAGTAAAAAATAACAATTCTATTCCAATTCTTAATGGTAAAAGAATGGTATAATTTTTTTTATTGAAATTTCAAACAAGTTTTAAAGGTCAAAATAAAAAATGAAGTAAAACCTTTTACTTATCTCCAAAATATTGTAGAAATTTCAATGAAATAATTTGAAATTTCTCAAAATATTTCCTAATCTTATATACATTCCTTAAAAATTGAAAGATTTTTTAATTGTAAATTTTTATTAAAAAGAAAGAAAGCACAATGAAAAACAACAAAATCAAATGCATTACTTAATTTGTTAATTAAAAATTCCCTATCTTATATATGAAATATAGGGAATTTTTTGAACAATCTTAGAATGAATTGCTTTAGTTAACTAAAAAGATTTCTATCTTAATGAAAATTATAAAAGATTTAAACAATTAGGCAGTCTTTGGCATGTAATCTGGTATTATTAGGATTGCAATCTGTGACCAGAATCATAATATCACAATCCCAAGATGTTA